>BQNB010146988.1:4488-16499 GCA_026074375.1 Tanacetum coccineum
TTAGTACATGTCATTGTCAGTTCATAGATGTATACTTGATAGCATTTCTTAAAATAGATAAAGGTAAGATTTTTCCATCAATTCACATGATATTGTATATATTTAAATATCTCTTTATGTAATTTCCATTATTGGTCTTTATTAAAAGTCAAATGTATTTTTCTACTTGTTCTGATTGGATCTACTGTAAGTAATAAGAGACACTAACTTGATACGATCTGGAGGTCGAGGATGATTAAACAAGAACTTAGCCATTATTAGATTAAAAGAGAGAAAAGGAAATATGTGTGTGTATTTTAGAGAGAGAGAGAGAGAACACACACATACCTTGGTGAAATGTTACACAATGAATCTTCACCCCTCCATGGAAGTATGGAGGGGATATATATATAGGTCAAGATAAGGGAAACTATTCTAACTTAACAGTTCTAGTCCCTACGAGTCTTGCCTAATGATAACTAGTGTATTTCCGTATAAGTCAACATATTTTAAGGCTAACAATCTTCCCCCAATATGTGGACATAAGGAATTACTCACAATGTTCCTATCAAGTATAATTACAACAAAATAAAGTCTTCCAAAGCACTTCCAAAGCTAAAGATGTCTTATGAGTTCTCCTGGTCTTGAAACTTGTACTCCAGCTTGGATCTTCATTGTCTTTACTTGATCTGGAACCATTGTAGTATGCATGAGTTGGATTAACTTCCCCCAATCCATGCAGCATGTCTTGAAAAGCTTTCTTCATAGACTCCTTTTTGGCGAAGTTTCTGAATTAGCTTCCCCCAAACCAACATCCCTATCTTGAGCAGATTCTGAAACTTTGATGTAGCTTCAACCATCTTCTATATGTCATTGACGTGCACAATGGAATTTTGTAGAAGAAAAGCCACACAAGTACTACTGCTTCTTGTCATTGGGTCTTGGTGAATATTCGTTCGGGGGTACATGCGAGAAATCAACAACAATTCTTCTCACGTTTGCAGAATACTTCACAAACCATACTAAGTAAAGTAGTATACACTACTTCCCCCTGGAAGTTGACCTGGTAACATCAAAGTCAACTAAGTCCCGGATGTACACATTTCCCCCCATGATGGTTGCGAACTCTCGGAAGCATCATTGTCGTGTACGTCCATATACTCGAGAAGTTCTTGTCTTAAGCACAAATCTTGAAATCCAAACGAACCATTACCCTCTTGACTTCAGAAACCGTAGTAGGAGATGAAGCAAGAATCAAGAAAACTTGGTATAATCAAGGTCTTGTATATGAATGTCGTTGAAGAACTTTGAGAATTTTGCTTAGACTGTGAAGTACCATTGTCTTGGAATAGCACAATAATATCCCGTGAGAATTGTTGATTACATCTCAACCTTTAAACTCTCTGGCTAACTTACCAACCTCGTATTCTGTCGGCTATTGTTGTGACCACATGGTGAAGTAAACCCGATATACCAAACTTGAAAATGAAGTAAAATCCCCCAAATTTGTTACTTAAGCTTGCACTGTTGTTGATTGAAGAACGATGCAAGATTAAATCTATAAGTACTCTATACCCGCCATCAAAAGTATAAGAAGTACAACACCTCTTGAAATTATCCACATCGACATCTGCGTGTGACACTGAGTACTACAATGTAACTCCTTTAAGTGATAGTTATCCAGGTCTTCAACCAACCACCCCGACTACTGGAAACTAGATAATTCAAGTCTCAATCATAAGCTGTATACGTTCAAGCAAGTCATCAATCGATAGATTAGGTTTAAATAAAAGGGGTAGAAAATAGAAGGAAGTCTTCAATCTCAAATAAGGGATACCAAATCAACACCGTGATCACTTGTCATCGTAATCCGAATCCTTAGCCATTTTTCGTTTTAGTGAATCTTATACGGATCTTTTTAGGATTAAGTGTTGTGTTTGCTTTGGTGTTTTGCTGTTCTTGGATTAAGTATTGTGGTTTTGGGTTGATACGAGCAAGTTTGGGTCTTAGTTCTTAAATCTCTTTGGCAAACTGTTGTGAAATCAAACAAACCGTTGCTTTGAATTCGCCCAAACCGCTGCCTTGAATGTATACCAAACCACTATCAAACTTGGTAAACCTCTGCCTAAGAAAGGACCAAATTGCTGGCCTTATGACGTTGACAAACCGCTGTGAAGAATGGCAAACCGCCACGGATATTTGGCAAACCGCTACCAGAATGGCAAACCGCTATCAGGATGGCAAACCGCTACCAGGATGGCAAACCGCTACCAAGATGGCAAACCGCTACCATATTAGCAAACCACTACCAATTATCAATTAGCAAACCGCTGGCAGGTAAAACTATCAAACCGCTATGCAGATTGGCAAATCGCTACCTTAATTGATGACCAAACTGCCACCTTAAACAATATTAAACTGGTACAAGAAGTGCCAAACCGCTACTAGTAGTACCATACAGCTACCAAGTTTTAAAATTGGTAGAGTAACGTTTAGAATAGGCCATGAAATATCAAACTGCTACTGTTCCTGTATCAAACCGCTATGTAGAGGTTTGCGGTAAACCGCTACCAAAAAAATAAGTACCAAACCTCTACGACAACCTGCCAAACTGCTATACTAGAATATAAACCACTGACAAGTCACTTTCGAGGTGAGGACCACTGCCAAACCGCTACCTATACTCCTTTTTGTTTTCTTGCACTACTTTCGGCTACAAGACAAACCTAAGTGTACTATCTTATCCAAACCTCTACAAAGATTAACAAAAAAATGTTCTTGTTTAAGCCAAACCGCTACCAAGAACTGCATAAAAAATAAGCTAAAAAACACCCACATCTTAGGTTTGGATAGAGATTAATAACGAATAAGGTCATAGATCAAAGAAGTACAAGCTTTAAACCACAAATAACTTATTTACCATGTGAGCCATGAGACTTTAAGCTCAAAATAAGCTCAAAATAAGCTACAACACCACGAACACCATACAATAAGCAAACCACAAACACGAATTCCTCCTAGGCTCTAATACCAAATGTTGGTAACCCGTAATCACTTACACTTCATACTTGAATACAAGAAATTAAGATAAGAGAAAAGGAAGAAATAAAGAGAGAAGTTAATTTACTTGCACGAGAAAAATTACAAATGGAACCAACACCCTCTCCACACTTAGAGAGGGGTATTTATACTTAAACCATAAGGCTTACACGCCTATGGGCTTTCTACGGGCCAGGCTCAACATTACTTGGGCTTTAGCCCATAACACGTGACCAATTAGCTTACATAAGCGAGCCTGTTTACCCTTTCTATCCTTTTATAACATATAATTAATTAAAGACCGAGCTTCCATGATTTGTAGCCGAGCTTCCTTGTTCGACTCAATATTTTAAGGCTAACAGCCTCCTAGTATTGGAGCATTTACATAGGGAAACCTTTCACAAACATAGCAAATCCTTGCTAACCACACCTTGCCAAGCACCTTGATGCATGCAAGAACAATCATCCTATTATTGTATTAGAAGCATGCCAGTAACAATCCATAGTCCAGCTAAAAGATTCAGACATTAATAAGCAGAAGCACCATACAATCTCTTGGCTCTATGTCCCGCGCAATAGTATAACGCAAGTTAATACGCGACATTTCTAGTATTGAGATGTTGCTTCGGAGCTGGACTGCTCTCACTTTTTGTCAACATAGTTCAGTCAAACCTATAGTCTAGACGCTAGAAAGACAAGTTAGATAGATAACGTGGTTGTTTGTGTTATCCTAAATATTTTTCTTGTCCTAACGAGAGAAAATGAAGAACATATCAAAAACTTTGGTGAGAGATTATGAGTGGCTAGGGAGGGTATGCATTGCATTCTCTGGACGTCCACACTGTCCAGTTCGTTTCGAGATGTCTATCGCAAGTCTAATCATTAGTATCGCATTCATAGCAGCAAGAGCACATGCACATATATGTCTACTACAGTAGCAAATGCCCCAGTATATGAGTCACGTCGCGAACTAACGCTGGTATGCCGTAGGGTCCTTATCTTTCTATTTTACAGGTCCTTCACTTTAGACATTTCAGTTCTCGCACAAAATAGTTCTTTTCATTGGTTATTGTTCTAGTCGACACAACCTTCAGTGCTTAGTATCTGAGATGCTGCTGACTAGGAAACGCTTGTGTGGTTACTTATTCTCCAGCTACTTAGCTTCTTCTCCTCAGTCCAGCACTTTTCCCTTATTCTCACTTTATACTCCGTTTAGGCTTGATACGTGTCTTAAATCAGCCTGAGTGACTTGTTACACATTAGAACTAGTGGTATATGTCCCTGGGTCGACGACTAGTGTATAACCTTACGGTTAATGATTAGGAAAGAGGGCATACATGGGTAATATTGATTAACAAAGAATCCTTTCATGACACAAACATTAGAATCTATCTAATAAAGTAATTGCATGGACATCACGCGCAGGTCTATTTTGTTGGTAGTACAGTTCATTACCGGTCTTTATCCAATATGTAATACCAATTTGTAGATAATTTCAATTTTTAGGTAGCTAATATGAATAAATACTACTCTGACTATAGCGTTTAGAATTTAACCTCGAGATCGTTTTTTTGATATTTATATGTATTTACGAAATGACTCCGTTGCCCCCGTCTCAATAACATGTCGTTTCGGTATTCAAAATCTGCTTTAGCACGTTTGGCGCGTGAGTCATTCATTACACCATCTGCACGAGCCTCAACTCAATACTCAAGTGATGTGATCTATTTCATTATTTTACAAATACCTATTATTATTAAACATGTCATTTATTTCTAATACTAAGACCACTTATCGAAACAGTATTAAATATTATTAACATCATCTACAACCACATTTGACGCATTTAATGGAGTTATCAAATTAGAGATGTACATTTTTAAGCATACTTTTATAAGTTCGACTTAGGTATTGAAAAGGTAAATGTATATGTGTGTTATGTGTGTTGTTATTTGTTATGGATTCGCCACTTATATAGATTCACCGTTTAAGATCGGTAGTAGATATGTGTCTTATAAACTAGTATCCCTACGCCCACCACCACATGCCGCTCCTCTCCTCCTCAAAATCTCAATCGTTTGACGATTGAACTATAAATCTGATTCGCGCTTACTACTTACATACGATTCTAACCCAAGAGGTTTCTTTACAGAATAACTTTACTATATGTTCGTACTAAACTAGGAATTTTCCACAAAATTCACCTAATTATTTCCTTCTTTGTTATACAAAATTGCACAAAAATAATGCCATATATTCGTACTAGAGACTCGTTATACTTATAACAGTATTTCGGGTACCACGAAACCAGACGATGTCTTTCTCAAGTTGTTTACTCCGAATTGGCATAAGTTCAATCCGTCGTACGATCATTTATCTACTACTATATTCGTTCGTCCTACACAAACTACAGGCTTAATCACTAGGACAATTTTGATAGTAAGATCTCCAGTCGACTTACTGTGGACGTCCTTATAGTTTCGTCGCAAATAAGGATTCATTAAGATATTCGTTGTATTCAATATATATTTTAGGCCTAATACATAAAAAACCCCCATTAGTAATATACGTTTCATGCGTTAGCCTAACACAATAGTCCAGATAGCAATACGCTAATGCCGACTGAAGTCATCTTTGATATGCCCTACCTGCGTTGTCATTCCTTTGGGCTATGGTTTGGGTCGTTCTAAAACCCTTTCATGGTACTCCATGCCCTTATGGTACTTCGAACATGAACGTGAAAGTCATAGAAGCTGTCTCAACCATGATAGATACCAGTATCTATTGAACTTCATGTACCAAATTATGTATGTGCGTACTTTACCCATGCGAACGTAAACTTTGCTCAGTTTAGTTTATTCTCATCGCCATGATCGCTCTTTCGGCAAACTTTATCTTAGGTCTACAAACTGGATCATTTTCAAGATGGTACAATCTATGATAGATAACCTAATAATGATATTCTAGTCCGGCTTAGGGACAATTTGCGTAGTTAAACTCTCTGTATATAGTTTGCACTGGTAAGATAGTCCAGTGAGAAATCGCCAATGATCTAAGGCAATGTACTCGAAGCTCAAAAAGTGCTGAGTCGAGAGAGAACGTATGGTCCATAAATTACGATCAGCCGTCACTCAACTCTAATCGAGCTATCAAGTCTTCAACTCTACTCTACAAATTACGCATTAGTGATGGGACCTTTTGGTTAATACCAATCTGAATGTCCACATCCACGAGCAATAAGACATGATGTCTAGCGTAAAGAACTAGCTTACTCGCGACTCTTGTATTTCTCACGTATCTTTGAGACAAGCATGCAGCATAAGAAGCTATCTGAAATCATTCGAATCATTTTATTCAGTATACGTCTACAGTTTCCACATTCAGACTTATTTTATTTTCGATTGTAGTAAAAGGCAAGAGCTTGCTTTAAACACGATTCCTTATTACAGTTAGCGTAGCATCATTGTACATCCTTTATGTGTATGTCAAGCTAACGACGCAAAGAAATGCTTAGCAAGTCGAATCGAACTGAACTAGAGTTTGCTTAGTTAATAAGTATTACGCACTTAATTAGTCAGGGTTGTCGAAGGAATCAGCATGAGTGAGATTCTAGACACGTCTCGGAAAGCCGATGTCTATGACTGCCGCGCACGATAAACGATAGTGGTGTACTTAATCACTGTAGCTTTGGATGTATAATTCCGCTTCTAAACTGACTAACATACTACAGTTTTGATTTGGTATGATACATACCCTAGAAAGCTACACGCAACAATCTATCTCATGGTCTTGATAATGCGGTCACTTTTACTAACATCACATACAAAGACATTGAAACTAAATTATATGTGTCTGTTATGTGTGTAGTGTTGTCCAATAGGATCTGGACGAGAGGATAACCTCCAAGATGAGCAGGAACATTAGTGAAGCGAATATGTTTTTGGCGCATTGATGGGATTAAGCGCGTTTAAAGTGATTGAATGAGTTTTCATTCTTTGTAACCTGTCAGAAGGTATTTAAAGATCCCTTATTGAAGAAGAATTGTAGTTGAATAGTTACCTGACCGGTGGTCCTCCCTATGATGTGTGGCTTTATGACTTTAAGTGGGTTTGCTAAACACATAAATGAGTATCTACGTAGAAATTAGTGTGATGTGACTCCCTCTAACCTTGGATGCTAATTAAAAAACATCGAACCTATTTTCAATACTCCTACTTTCTACAGACGTTCAGCAGCATAAAATGGTTAGGGTATTCTAGGGGCTAGGGTATGTGCCATTCCTACTGTCATCTGAGTTAAGTGGAAGAATAGACGCTGCTATCTATCAAGTTCGCTAGAAAGAAACGCTTTCTATACGCTAAAATGGATTGACTAGCTCTTAGGACACTGTCCTATATCACGTTACTTTCATTTTGCTTTGTAGCGTTCTCTTACTTTCAAATGATCTCTGTCTTGCACGAATCCATAATGGCTCTCGAAGGTAACCGTATATCATACGTCACGTTCGTGTATTGAAGTACTTGTGTCATCCTCAGTAGCTATATCCAAATCTACGATTACGTTGTGCGTTATAGCATACATTATGCCCAGCTTGTTGCGTACTAGTGTGTCAGGGAGAGAATCATTTACTGGTCTCGGATTTCATGCTGTATGGCACAGGTGGTCATAACCATCTCACCTGGTTCAGAAGGTAGTTATCGGTCAATCATAATCTACTTTAATTCCGTCTATATCAATAAAGGATTTTAATGGTTTATCATATCATCCAGTGCATTAACTCCATCAAATGGAATTACACGCGATTTAAAACTAATCTCTGTAAATTCACCATCGTTAAAACGGTACAGGTATTCTAACAGATTTACCAAAAGTCAAAACAAGAGAGATCAGGGATCTATTTTTAGAACATTCAAACCCATAGAAAAGGCAAGGGTTACATTTACCCCTAAAAGAATTTGTGACCCCAAAATTCAGTATACTTGCACTAAAAACAATTACAGGGTTACTTAAGGTCCCATTTGGTCTTCCCGTTCCCAAGTGAAGTCAGGTCCACATTTCGGATTCACCTCAAACCTTGAGTTGGCAATTAGCTACGTCTCGCTTAATGACCTTCATGTTGTGAATTATCGGGCCATGCGCTGCTATATCGTGATATCATGTCCAGATCTCCAGAGAGCGAGGCATTCCTCCAGGCCCTCTTAACACTTCAACTTGTTTCTGACAATTCAGTCAGTCATCGAGGAAATGACTTCAGGGATAGTCTAGTTTCACAAGAATTGGCAGGTTCTCTGTGATCTCTAGGTTGCAATAGCGTTAGACCAGAAATAGCTTCTAATAAGCAGTTGTGACACGTGGTCCTCATCTGATGTCCATGTGATTTGCCGACCACACGCATTTGCAGGTTACTGCAGTTGTAGTGTTGTAAATTTCTGTGAACGCACGTAATAGGTCCGACCGGATCAGTGATACTCTGTTGCAGATTTGTATTCTCTATAAGAAGACTTTCTCGCAAATCGTCAGTAACTTAGGTAGCGTAAGAAGATGGTTGAGAGCTGACCTATTCTAGCCCAGAAGCAGTCCACTGACACTCTATCACTTTCCAATGGTCTCGTTACCTACTTTGTTGACTTTAGACGCTGGTGATGATTGCGATTACATGCTAGCCTAAAACGGAAGCTCTAATTGGCTTTTATCCTCATTAATACATCGTCGTTCATATGCTTTATCATAGTCACTATGACATCTCGCAACTATGCCTTATTAGTCTATTCTATGGGCTTATCTGTAGACCCTGATATCTTCTCAACGCTTCGTCTCTCTATTGCATACTCTATGGTGCATATTCAATCTGTACTTCAATCAGTCATCCACGCATGAATCATCTCTGCCAGATGCGTTTACTCATAGACTGAGAGTTATGATGGAGTGGAGATTTAGTCATCATTTGCCTTACAGACTCTGTTGTCTATACAAAGCTTTAATGAATTCTGGGGCTGCTAGTCTATGACAGTGCACACTCAGAGATCGATAATCTCTTATTTAGATGTTATCATGAATACTCTATATGACTAGTGCAACTTATATCTAGAATAGTGACTGATGGTATACGATGTAACTCTTCAGTAGTCTTCCTACACACTCTGTTCCCTCTCTTGAATATCTGTCATAATCTAACTGGTATGGCAACTTTTTTAGATTCGTCTTCGATTTAATGAAAGTCTTCTGCAGAACATATAGGTGCATCAGGGACTATGCATCAGAGTATTTCAACAATCTCTAAGCATCTGCACGTGAGAGAGACTGCTTCGGATATTGAGGATCCGTATAGGGGATAGAGCCATCATCGAAGATTTGTTACCTACTAGCATAGTTTATACATCGACAATGTGTTAGGTCACTAATCTGTACCGCGTTCTATAGCAGAAGCGCTGCTCTAGCATAACAACCTTGTTAGCTGCGAGTGACTACTCCGCCTCTCTGTTTTTACTTCGACATATCTTGCTCCTGTGGTGTGTGTGCCCTCTTAGCTGAAGGGCGATGAATGGGTTGTCGTCTTAGTTTTGAGAGTTGTGGTGTAGATTGCAGCTTTCCTGTGTTGTGTTCGGTGGAGTTTGTGTGTGTCCGCAGTGAAGACGGTGTATTGAGGCATGTATGCACGATTCGATATGATCGATATCGGAGACGATACCATGCTATAGAAACAGGTCTGCAATTAACGATGGAGGTGAGATCTTGATACTGTTGTAGGTTAATCGCGTATCTGACCTTGGATATAATGGTATAATGGTCCGTTCAAATGGTCCAACGAACTTAGGTGCTAATTTCCCCTTCTTCCCAAAGCATACGACACCTTTCCAAGGCGACACTTTGAGCAAGACATACTCACCTACACCAAACTCTAAGGGTTTTCTCCTCTTATCGGCATAGGTTTTCTAGCGGTCTCGCGTAGCCTTAAGTCTATCCTTAATCTGTGAGATCTTCTTAGTTGTCTTTTGCATTAACTCAGGTCCTATCAACCGACCCTCTCCAACCTCTACCTACATGATCGGGGAACGACACTTTCTACCATACAAAGCTTCAAACGGTGCGCATCTCACACTAGAATGATAACTATTATTATATGAAAACTCAACTAATGAAAGATGAACATCCCAACTTCCCCTAAAGTCAAAGATGCACGCCTTAAGCATGTCTTCCAAAGTCTGAATTGTACACTTACTCTAACCGTCGGTCAAAGGGTTGTAAGCTGTACTCATGTCTAATCGGGTTCCTAATGCCTCTTACATTGACTGCCAAAACCTTGGCGTGAAATGACTAACACGATTCGATGTGATCGAGATCAGAACACCTTGCCTAGTAACAATCTCATTCAGATATAATCTAGCTAACCTATCCATCTTATAATCCTCACGCATATGTAGAAAATGAGCAGACTTAGTCAACTGGTCTACAATGACCCAGATTGTGTCATGCTTACTACTAGTCCTTGGTAACTTCGTAACAAAATCCATTGCTATCCTTTCCTATTTCCATTTAGGGATCTCAGGTTGTTGCAGTAAGTTAGATGGCCTCTGATGTTCAGCCTTAACCTTTAAACATGTCAAACACCTACTAACATACACAACTATATCCTTCTTCATTCTTGGCCACCAATACCTATCTTTAAGGTCATAATACATCTTATCAGCTATTGGGTGTACAGAGTACTTCAAATTATAGGCCTTATCCCTAATCAGGGTTCTCACATCACCCTTTAAAGGAACCCATATTCGATCCAGGTAGTACAAGGCTCCATCGTTCCTACGTTCTATCATCTTATCTAGTCCTTTCTGCAACCCCGCGGACTCATCAGATGCCTCTTCTTAAGCCACTAGTATCTTACCCTTGATACTCGACTGAAGGGTCATATTCATAGCTCGAACTCTTTTAGGTTTCACCCTCTCTTTCCTACTCAGTGCATCAGCTATTACATTCGCCTTACCAGGATGGTAGCGAATTTCACAGTCATAATCACTAAAAAGCTCTATCAAGCGACGCTGTTGCATGTTCAGTTCCTTCTGACTAAAGATATGATGGAGACTCTTATGATCAGTGTATATGACACTCTTTGTCTCATACAAATAATGTCTCTAAATCTTAAGTGCAAACACAACCTCGCCCAGTTCTAAATCATGGGTGGTGTAATTCTTCTCATGGATTTTCAACTGCCTAGATGCATAAGCTATCACCTTACATCTTTGCATCAACACACAACCTAATCCTAAGCCAGACGCATCACAATACACCGCAAAATCTTTCGGTCTATCAGGGAGAGCTAGAACAGGTGCATTACACAACTTGTCCTTCAAAGTTTGAAATGCCCTTTCTTGTTCTTCACCCCAATCAAAGGTCTTACTTTTCTGAGTCAAAATGGCCAGGTACTTAGCTATCTTAGAAAATTTCTCTATGAACCGATAATAATACCCTACCAAACCTAAAAATTAACGAACCTCAAACGGAGTTCTAGGGGCTTTCAAATTCTTTACAGCTTCAATCTTACTATGGACTACATGGATACCATTTCCATTAATCACATGACCAAGAAACTGTACTTCCCACAAACAGAATTCCCACTTGGAAAACTTTGCATACTGTTTCTCTTTCTTGAGCAATTCTAAGACTAGCCATAAATGCCCTCATTCTCTTCCCGGGTCTTAGAGTAAATCAATATTTCATCAGCGAACACTATCACAAACTTATCTAGATAAGGCCTACATACTCGGTTCATCAGATCCATAAATACCGTTGGTGCGTTAGTCAAACCAAATGGCATTACTGTGAACTCAAAATGTCCATAACGAGTTCTAAATGCGGTCTTTGGAATTTCATCCTCATGCACTCTCAGCTGGTGGTATCCGGACCTAAGATCTATCTTAGAGAAGTACTGTGATCTTTGCAACTGATCAAATAAGTCGTTTATCCTAGGTAGTGGATAACAATACTTAATGGTCAAC
>BQNB010146989.1:0-16499 GCA_026074375.1 Tanacetum coccineum
TTCTGCAGCCTTTGACTTAGCTCTGAAAGCTTTATGCTTTGAAACACCAACTTGAAACTGTTTTTGCATTTGATCTTGGACTGGCTTAATAGGGATTTTAGGATTTAGAGTTATCAGATCTAAAACATGCTTAGAAAGAAAAGATGCAGTTGCAGCCTTTATTTGTCTTGATTGAAGATAGATGTGTTCTTTTTTATATGTTCTCACCAACCACTTATCATTCTCTCCCTTAGCCATATATACAGTCCAAGGGCATTCATTTTTGTATTCATCCTCAATGGTATTTACCTTTTTGCCCATTCCTTTAACACTTGCAGCCTTTGTTACCTTTTCCTTTGCCACCTTATCCTTTGTCACCTTATCCTCTGTAATCTGTTTTTTTACGTCCTTCATTAATAGTAATACCATTTGATTTAATTAACCCAAAAGAACACATGTCAGCATCACCCAAAGTTGGTTTGATGCCAAGACACTTAGCCCTTACTCTAACATTGTCAATTTTCACAATTTTTATGTTTTCTAGTTTCAAGTGCATGTGCCCTTATTCTATCCTTTACTTCCTCCCTATTAGGAAACTCTTGACCAACATAGAAAAAATTCACAATGTTCCCATCACCAGCAGCTTTACCCTTTCTCTTTAGTTCCCTAAGTACTTTTCTTCTATCATTGTTAACATCATCATCTCCAACATCACTTTCAAAGGAATCATAATCAATAACCTCCAAATCATCCTCATTTAGATTTAATTGTAGTCTTAATGGATCAACATCTCCTTCATCTTCTGATTGCACAATGAACCTAAAATCTTCCATATTCACATCTAACTGATCTATAATGTGTTCTTCATCTACAAGTTCTTCTGCACCATCATCTACAAGTTCTCCTGCACCATCATTACCCTTCTCATTACCATGTTCCTCCCCTAACCCTTATGCACCATCATTAAACTCTACATTGTCCTCCCCTAACCCTTATGCACCATTTTTAACATTATCATTATCTTCTCCTAACCCGCAAGACTCCCTAGGTAAACCATTTGTCAACCACTCTATAGCTAACCTCTTTTTACACTTAGGCAAACCAAGAAACTTCCCCTTTGTCTGTTTTTTTTGTAACTACTATTATATCAACATTCCCCTCATCTAAATCAATTACTTCATTATTGTCATCCAACTCCTTAATTTTGGCAGACTCAATAAACTTTGGCATGTAATAACTCTCAAATGCTGTCTTACCATGTTCAATGTAAACATCAATTACCTTATTATCTTTAACATATTGGGAATGGTTAACAACATCATCATCACTTGCCAAAGCCCTTAATCCCCAATCTAATGTCTTATTGGGTTTCTTAAAGTGATAGAACATAATATCCCTTGGATCATACTTTAGCATCTTAACTATGTTATGTATGATATCAACTGTAAACCATTCAATATCCAACAAGTCTACATATTGTACCTTACCACCAAAATACTTCCTGTTAGGTGATGGTGTGAAAGTTCCACCATGAAACACCTTCATTGAGAACACATCATGATGATCAACTATTTCATAAGGAAAATACATGAATTAGAATAACCCCTTAACAACATATAATAATATACTTTTGATTTCAATAAAAGTTTCTTACCATATATTACATGTGGATTGAATGATGATCCATCCTTTATAAAATACCATTCTTGTATTCCAGTACTCATAATTAAAGATTTAAAATATCACTTTCAAGTTTGGCGACCAGATTTGCATTAAAACATATATGAGGGATATAGAGAGGTTTTTTAGTTTATGGTTTTAATAAAATAAAGTCAACTGAGAGTGATGTTAGGTGGTTGGATTTGGTGGGACAGTATTAAAGGGGCAACCTCATGGAAAAAGACGAATATGTCCTCGCATGTCACGCGCGTGCTTTATTTAGAGAAAGTGAGTTAACGACGTTTGCATCCAGGGACGATTTTTTGCAAAATAGTTTGATTTTGGGACTATCTATGCACTTTCAAACTATTTGAGACGAAACATGCAATTTAACAAAACCTTAGGGATGATTTTTGCAATTTACTCATATTTTTATAGATAACGATTCAAGGCATTCAATGAAGACAATTGCATGTTAACTTATTCAATTTATATTTATATTTGTTACGATATCTATACTACATATAAAGCATTTTGATACAAATCTTGAAAACTGAAAACTTAAAACTTAAAACTTAAACAATTAATGCTGAAACGCATATAACAGTTGTACAATTAAAAAACCATCCTTGTGATTTCAGTAAGCATATAACAGATGATTCAATTAATGGAAACCTTTTAATACCTTTAAAACTTAATCTCATGATTGACTCATCTATGGAAACATTTTAATACCTAGGTTGACCCATTGGCGGGAATATTCAAATCAAATTTTATCACCAAAGGGTTTTGAAGACCCTATATAAACAACCATCCTCATTCACTTTTCACAAACATTCTAACTCGCCGGATTCCTCCACTACTGTCGACAACCACATCACCACCACAAGATTCTACATGTTTTGATTTTATTTTTAAATAGATTTATTTACTGTATTTTTAAATCTTCTGACATTTTTTTCAGATCTACTCGCCGGATTCTTCCACTAATGCCGACAACCACATCACTACCACAAGAATCTTCATGTTTTACAGCCGTCGCTTATATCGTTGTTGCCGTCTCGCGTCGCCGGAAAAAAACAGGTTATATAATTTTTTTACGACAATGACGGTATTTTTAATAGATTTATAATATTTTTTAGATAGATTCATAAGTTTTATTTATAGATCTATATGTACGTTTTTTAATCTTTTTTTTACGTTTTTCTTAACAGCCGCAACTAGCCGGAAAAAAATTTGCTCGACGAAAAACCTAGCTGCTCGACGGAAAATCAAGCCGCCCGTGTGAAAACGTATTTGTAGGTTCTTGTAAAAATTGTTATAAAGTTTGTTGTAACTTTGCTGTGTAAAATTTGTAGTAATTTGGCTATGTTAAGTTTATGTATAAATTGTAATATAGTTTGTTGTAATTTGGGTGTATAAATGTTGTCATAATTTGGATGTGTGCCATTTAAATTTGATGCAACATGTTGTCGTTCTATGGAAGTGGGAAACCTAGAAATTTGTTGTAGTGGTCGAAATTGAATAGTTTATACACGAAGAATTGGGAAAGCTGAAATTTTCATAAAGCAAGTCAAACTAAATAATTTGAATTAGGAGCCAAGATATAAAATACATCATTGTAAATGAACACAAGGGATAAGATGTTTTTTTAATAAGAAAAAAGGAGCCGAAAAGAATATAAAAAAAGGAGCGGACAAAGAAAAGAGGACCCCAATAGCATATATTTTGAGAGCAATAATCAAAAGTTAGCCAGCCGACAAGAATATATAAAAAAATGATTCGATATAAAGTAGTGTAAAAGAAAATGTTGTATAATGATTAAAGTTGTGAATTAAATAAGTGAATAGGGTATAAAAGTATTACAAAAGAAAATGTTGTATAATAATTGAAGTTTTGAATTAATAGGGTATAAAAATGGTTTAATTTGACCCATTTTTTTACCAGAACCGGCTGGGTCGAACCAGGTTTCAAAACATTATGTTTAATCTCTAAACCATCAAGCTTTTATTATTTTTCATTTATAACCTATAAACTTTTTTCATCAGTACAACTATTTATCGCTAGAAATTCCCGCCGCTATTACAAATATGATTTTATAGTTATTTTTACAAATTTGTTTTTGTTTAATTTTTGTAAATCTGAATTTTTAACATCTCTACTTATCTATAAAATAAAAACCAACAAACTTTGAAAAGTAAAATCTCTTAAAAGTGTACAACCCTTGGAAACTATCTATTAAAAGTATTCGATCAATATACGATTGAAAGATATGATAGTAAGTTGACTTTTGTTCACTGAAATGATAGTAAAGTGTGGTGAATTTGTATTTATTGTGTTTTCATTTCTTATAATTTGGGTATATTTGGTATGATTATTAAGTAGTAAACAATGCATTTATTATGACTGAAACATATTTTCAAAATCTTATTTACGAACAATTTATTGTGATTGAAACATGCGAAAGATAACTTAATAACGTTACTATAATTTCTTGAGATTTAAATATGCTAAAGATTTAAATATGCGAACAATTTATTGTATGCTAATGTTTGTGATTTAAATACCACGCACATATTTGTGCAAACAACCTATAAACTCTATAAACATACTGTTAATTCTGAAAGTTAACAAATACCTTTTCAACCCTCATTTATTTACATAATTTTTAGGATAACTTATGTTGGTTGACAAGTTCAAATTGTTTCTTAATATACATGGCCCTCTATGTGCATTATAAATGCAACATACATCGTTGCATCTTCCAAAATATATGCATCATAAGTAACTTCTAAAATTGTCAAAGTTTAATATGTATTTGAAAGAAAAAAAACTTTTTCCAAAACGTAAACATGTATAAAATAATTTATAAAATTACCAAAAAAAACCTTTCAAATTTTAAAAATATGACAGCAAAAACTCATGACATACAAAGTGACTTTAAATAACCTTAAAATCTGAAACAAAATATACGATAAATAATCCAGCAAAAACATGACCCGCGCAACGCACAGGCCGCAGTTCCACTTGTTAGGATAATATATAGTAGAGCAAAGTCAATTTACAAAGAGTTAAGCTTAATGGCTGACAATATATTTAAAGGATGTATTTAAGATCATATTGTTTTCTAACTTGTTTTAGCACTATTAAGAAAAAATATAGTAGAACAAAGTCAATTTCAACAAATTAAGAAAATACATAGTAGAACAAACATGTATTTAATTACTTTGGTGATAATAAATAACGGATGTACCAAGAAGTTTTACGCGACGAGTAACGTACGTTGTTATTTATTATCTCGTAATTAATGTAATATTTTATTTTCAGTTTCAGTACATGTTTTTATATGTTTTTTATAAACGTTAAGAATTTTTTCTTCAGTTGAATTATCGCATGTTACAACCGTTTGCAATTACATTTTGATATTTTCACGTTCTATTTTGAACGTTACACGAAAAACTTACCACAATATCGCATATCGTTAATTATCGGCCGCTAGGAATTTCCGCCTCTATGCGCGGGTACTGACCTAGTATAAAATGATGTGTACTTACCATTGATTATGAAGCATTACTTGCTTTTGCCTTTTCTATTACTAAAAAGAAAAGTCATGTAAACCTTCTTTCAATAAAATACAATCGAAGGTAATATGACATTATCATGACCCCATATATTTGGATTGAGGCTTTGGGATTTTCATTATATTTTAACAAAATTAATCATTGTGCTTATTGATGTTGTATAACTAGGGAGGAAGTATTAACCATCCAACTTAACGCGAATGCATGACTTAGTTAAACACGTGTAGTTAAATGACGAGGTAGATGATGTTCAAATCACTATTGTTTTACATGATAGTCTATTGTATATTAAAAATTATAAATATATTATAAAGACGGCTTTAAGTTATTAAAACACGTTATAGCAAGTCTAGTGCAGTTTGATTTAAGAATGAAAATTATTTAGATGCACGCTAACTTATTCTCACAAATGCAAGTTGGCACGTTATTATGTAAAAATAACAATTAACAATTGTAAGTTCACACACACAACTTTAGTTAACTTTGTTTTATAGGAGGATAGAAGCCCGCGGAAGCGCGGGCGGTAGTCTTTTTCTCTTGTCTTCGGCGCAATTACAGTCATTTAAAATAGATATGGTATACATTAGATGTTTAAGTTAACGGTTACATTATAGTAGTCGTTGCATATTAGCCGACTATTGTCTGCGGGGTGCCATTGCGTAGTTCTGAATATTTAGTCTTCTTTTTTCTTCTTTGCTGGTGATGAAACTTGGGGTAACATATGTTGGTGATTTTAGTGTCATCAATCATTTTTGTGTAATGGTGATTTACCTGAGACCAAATGGATTTTAAGTTACGTTATAATACGAGTCCGGAGGTGCGGAGTGCACGCTTGTATAAACTAATTAACTTGATTTCGGGTAGAAAAATAAAAAAGGTTGTTAATGTAAGTAAAGGAAAATTTAGTGACAGAATTCGTGTGCCATAGTGACAGAATTCGTGTGTCACTAAATTGTCCATATACACATGTCTTTAATGATAGCAGTTAGCGACAGTTTTAGGTTGTTACAAAGCTGTTGCTGGAACATTTAAAGGATGTGTTAACTTTTCACCAAAGGGTGTGACTTTTTATTAAAAGTCATACCTCTTCTCTTCAACCTCCATTAAGTTTATATATACATATAAACACAATTTGATTTTCGAAGATGAACATCTTCATATCAACAACAAACATAACAAATTATTCAATGTTCTACTCTTTTTCTTGTGCCTAGAATTAGAGTGTGTTCTTGTCTTATCTCAATACAAATTTCATGTAACCCAAGGCACAAATAGAGTCGAAATATTGTATTAGGAAAGTGGATTATACATGATTCAATAATTTATCCGGGCAAACTTTGATTATCAAGACCCTAAAACTAACAAACTAATACAATATTTTGTGATAGTCATGATTGTTGAATTTGTGTAAATAGATGTTAGAATCTGTTTAAGACGTTATATCACGGTCCGGAAATACAAATGGGATGGATGTATGGTTTGAAGTAAAGCCACAACCTTAATTGGAATAAGTGGGATCAGTACAAAGAAATTATATCTTCAAATGATAGGAATTAACTTGTTCACATTGAGTACGCATTTTCTATCTCTATCTTATTTTTTAAAATATGAAATTGATGTTATCTCATCCATATGACAACATGCATGGTTACGTGAGTGTCTAATTGCATGGTATAATTTCTTAAATGATTAGAAATTTGTAAATTTTTTATTTGATATATTCATTAAAAATTATTAAATGCATGAGATTGGTTATAAGTTATTTAAAAATGCATGCGCATATGGTTTTTAAGAAAACATAATGTTTTCAGATTTTCTGTTTGTCGATAAAGTAAATCGGTGGTGGCGCGCGGTTATTGTTCCCGCAAATTGCCACGTGTTTATGTTTAGCAAAATTTGATCCATGAGCAATGGTTTCTTAATTTTGAAAGGAGAGGATAATTTCTCCATGGAAATTAATTACCTGCATGCAGTTAGCGATGATTTTGGATATGCATAACCTATTCTTTGATTGCTATATAATATATCACTATTATTTGCATGGAATCATGGTCATTTGATATGCTTGCATAAAATCTTCATGATCGTTGAATTAAAATTGTGCATATGGACTATAAAGGCCTAAGTTATGTGATAATCTTATTTGATGAAATTGCAGTTTTTCATGTGTTAATTTGCCGCTAATTTTGAATCATTGGTATTAGTATATAACCGTTTATGACTGTTATTTTTGCCGCAAACTAAAACGTGGTGACTTGGATAAGAATTACAGCCATGTGTGAATAATAAGGAAATGAAAAGAAAACCCACTGCATGAATTATTACGTTTCATGGAAACAAATTGGGTAGGATTTCTTTGCATTTCAAAATTTCAGTCATTAAAGTGATTTTGTTACGGTACAAAATAGACTTGGTTTAAATCTCTTAAATGTTACATGGCAAAGTTTGTAACAAATCTGGAGATCGATTTGTTGAAACAAATCATCGATGTAAAGACGTGGGATGTGAGTTTGATGATAATTCATATTGACACTCTTTGAAATATTTCACAGCCTCTAGTGAAGATCGATAAGAGCCTATTGCTTGATTGAATAAATCAGGGGTTTACAATTTCTGATTTGATTATACTTGCAAAGTGTGAATCCACTTTAGTGGTTGTCATTGATTGTTTTACAAGATTGGATGAAAATTACACTCTCTTTGTGAATCAAAATTTGTTTCTAGTCCCCATTAATGAATTATATCCTTTAATTTAAATTTGGTTTGATAGGCATTGGCTGAAATAATGGGGTTTTGTGAATATACATTTGTTCACTTGTGTATTTTACTGATTATGTAAGTTTTTTGTCTAATTAATTCTGAGTTAATGAATCAAATACTGACACAAGGTACAATTACTTACTTTCTTATTTCCCTGACTTTTGGAAAATATGAATATAGAAGAAAGTGAAAAAGGATTACGTGACTCTTGGGTTCTTACTGTAATGGGAATCCATTTAAGTATTGAAAATCATGGATTATGGTTTACAATACAACGGGGATCCTTTAAGTTATAAGGATAAATGGATGCAAGTTGAATAATTGATCAAGAAGATTACGAATTAGTAAGTGTTAGATTTATACTTGGGAAATTGTATTGTAGTATCTTGTGATCAAAGAAAGAAGTTGTACAACGTATTCAACTACGACATCATAAGTCGTTGTTTTCTTTTTTAAAAGAAGTATAATTGTTATATGATTTGTTAATAAACATTGAGTTATGTTTAGAAGTCAATATTATTATGTTCTGTGTCTTATAATAGTGAAACTATACTATCAATAGCTTACCACTTGACAAAGAGGTTCGCTATAGACTTAGTGCACAAGTCGGATATAGGGATGAAATAAAAGTCCATTTAAATTATCTAATGGTGAGACACCCAATTCCCTTCTAATACAACGTTAGAAGCTGAATTCAATGCGGAAAGCTCACACTTAGATATTGAAACACATGTTTTACTATCCTTGGGTATGTGTTCAGACCTGCAAGATAAAGAGGTTAAAGTTTATGTTCTTAATAGTTCTTTTAAAAAAAATGCAACGCGGGGCATGATTAAAAGAAACTACCTATATGAGTATGAAGTTTTACCGCTTCAATAAGCTTGGACTTGGCTTAGTATATACTCATGAATGGATATGGACGTATGGCTTGTAAAGCATTAAGTACAAACATTGAAGAAATGTAGAAACTCATGTGTATATTATCTTTGAGTATTCAAACGAGTTGATGGGTTTAATCCGTATGACACCTTAATTCTCGAATATTTGAAATGCGTAATATACTATGTGAAAATTCAATCTCTAAGACATTTTCATTTTTGCATGAGTTTGATTTGTTTTGATTATTTAAGAAATCAAGGATTACACTAAAATGAGAGAGGATTGTTGGTGATTTTAGTGTCATCAATCATTTTTGTGTAATGGTGATTTACCCGAGACCAAATGGATTTCAAGTTACGTTATAATACGAGTTCGGAGGTGCGGAGTGCACGCTTGTATAAACTAATTAACTTGATTTCGGTAGAAAAATGGAAAAGGTTGTTAATGTAGGTAAAGGGAAATTTAGTGACAGAATTCGTGTGCCATAGTGACAGAATGCGTGTGTCACTAAATTAATCATATACAGATGTCTTTAATGATAGCAGTTAGCGACAGTTTTAGGTTGTTACAAAACTATTGCTGGAACATTTAAAGGATGTGTTAACTTTTCACCAAAGGGTGTGACTTTTCATTAAAAGTCATACCTTTTCTCTTCAACCTCCATTAAGTTTATATATACATAATATAAACACAATTTGGTTTTCGAAGATGAACATCTTCATATCAACAACAAACACAACAAATTATTTAATGTTTTGATCTCTTTCTTGTGCCTAAAATTAGAGTGTGTTATTGTCTTATCCCAATACAAATTTCGTGTAACCCAAGGCACGAAATATTTTATTAGGAAAGTGGATTATACACGATTCAAGAATTTATCCGGGAAATCTTTGATTATCAAGACCCTAAGACTAACAACATAGATCTTTTAGTTCGGAACCTGCTGTTTCATTTTTCTGAGTGGTTGTTGCTGTGACAAAGGTTTGTGATATTATGTCTGTCACGTCATGTGGTGGTGTTCCTGCAATGGCTACTGTGTCAGTGGTAATTTTTCTAGTATGTCTTCGCCTCTAGTAATGGTCAGTTCCTGTAGCAAAAGGTCAAACAAACGTAATCTTTCACGTATCCAACTAGTGATATAACAATCTTGGCCTTTGATAAACAGCCCTATAAAATCTGTGGAGTGGCTGTCAAAATTTAATTGTAGCACTTGATGCTTTCTTTGTGTTAATAAGGTGGGTCGCTACTTTTTTTCAAATTTATGTAAACGACTATTTTAATTAGACTGAAAGTGATCAAGTAAGAGTAGTGTTGGTTAAGCTTATTGCTGTATAGAATCATTTTAAAATCGGGAACACACATATACAGGGCATTCCGTTCAACCATTATAACCAACTTTTATGAATTTCATTGATCACCCAATAAAAATAGCTGAGAGCAAGCTTAGGCACTCTATTTACATCTGCTAAGTGACATTTAGTGCCTAAAGGAAGCTTCCAAGTTGCAATAAAGTGCTAGGTACTTGTACGACTGATATAAGAGCATCAAGGGAGGTACTCCGTTCCCTATACTCTAAGTGTCGTAGATATAAACCTAAAGCAATTCTTGATAACGACTTAACATTGAAATGGGCAATGAAATTTAAGAGATTTCACAAATTTAAGACACTGAACAGTAAGTTCGCGATCAGAATTATTCAGCGCTACACAAATAAATGATAAAAGAAAAACACGCCAATCACACCACATCGACACAATCGAATTTTATCGAAGATTATAAATCGGCGTCGCTATACGCCGGTAATTGTCTAGTTTTACAAATCTCTATCATAGAAAAGCTATTTATCAAATACACTTCAATTGTCAAAAAGTATTCAGAAAGCTTTTTTATACCATGTCTTTGAAAAATGTAAAAAAAGCTTTTCAAAAACTTTGTTGCAGCTTGCATTGGATGCTAATGAAGGGATGTACTATTGTTCAATTCTTAAGACAAATTAAAAAGGGTATTGCTTGAATCTAACAAAATAATATATTATTGGGTCACAAATTTGAGTTATCCAGGATAAAATACGTAGCCTCATGGTCTCCTCACATATGAGATAAAAACACATCTCTGTAAAGACGATGCTTTCATAAATTTTAGACCACTTTCAACTATAACATTTTGTAAAGCAAACCAAGAATGGTAGATTCACGATCACTAACCTGATGAGAAATACAAGGTCTGCACTCAGCACAGTTTCGGTTAATTTTTTAAAAAAATTGGCATGATCCTTCGAGTTCAATAGTTCAATAGCTGGCAACTATGAACAAACACATACAAATAAACCACATCGTTAGATAAATTAAAAAATAAAAACATGTTACAGTTTTTGCGCCTATCTCAGGAAAGAAGTGCAAATCACCTGGATATCTATGAAAAGGTACGAGATCCAGCCTGAAGACATTGGCCGGTTAGCTGGCTCAACACCACCATGAGTAGATGGCTGTGCAGGCGGTAAACAAGAGCCGATATGCGAAACAGATTCTGAGGTACTCAAAGTCATAGGTGCCATTGGTTGCTGGACCCCTGACAAAACATAAAATATATAAGAAAACATAACCTGTAAAAATCAACGCGGAATACGTATAAAATGTTCAATGCCAAATTTGGCTGAAATTATACAACTGGGTTGACTTGGGTGGATTTAAACCCGTCGGGTCACACCGGGGGGTACGAACTTTTTAGAACCAATTTCTTTTGACACATTATCAAGCCCAGAACCGATTCAGGCTGCACATATATGGGTCTATCCTTCAAACATATAGTGTTTTCAAAATTTAATAAAGCTGAAAGTTCGTCTTCGATATTTATGATGAGGAAAATTACAACTGATTATATGAAATTGAGAAGAAGTATAAGTACCATTAGATTAGATATGAACTGTCTGAGTTTATCAAGTGGTCATCATAAGATACATTATTACGGCTCGAACATTGAAGTGCAGAATCTTAAGCCTTCGTCTTCCTCGCTATTTTCGTCACCTGCCCACATACAGCGAAAACCCAATTCACCATAACAATTCACAATAAAAAGTAAAACTTCTAAATCTTTATATATAAAAAGTAAACCTTTTTTTGAGATCTTTTAGCAAAATACGTTGGTTTTCGGACTGTTGTAGTTTTGTGTTCACATCTGCAACATGTTCTAGCCCCCATTTGCACTACTTCATCAGAACCTGAAAACGAAGCTGAAAATAATAATATCAGCTGTAGTCACAAGAACATCTGCACAGCCATGGCTATTGAATTATGTCAAGAAAAAAAAGAGGAGAGTTGACCTCATCTAACTACACGTGTTATGCTGCTTTGGGTTTGGAAGGCCTTTACAGGTTCTGCACAACAACAAACGGATGTGATCAGGGGTATAAGATGTGAGCGTTCTAAATATTCTTAATTTTATGAGTATGTATCGAAGGTATCTGAAATAGAATGATTGAAATACCATTAATCGTGTCTCTATCTCGTATCGAGGTCCGTTATACTCCTTAAGCACATCGTGCACTCGAACATCATCTATCTTCACCGACCTGGTCACACAAACCACAAAACTATCAGCAAACAATCCAAACACTAAACAAATACATTTAAAACGGATCAAATGTAGCATATCTTTCCAAAGAACATGATAGATGGCACAACACAACTAAGTCTGCTTTGTAAAATGATCCAATGCATTTAAGTTAATCCGAACGCCCCCAATAAAAAAACAAAACCCACATAAACAAAAAACATGTCGCAAACTGAGGTGGTTCATATTAATGCTCAACTAAAGAGGTTTGTTCTTCTTTCTTTAAGACATCCAACACATGTTTATGGGTGCGCTTTTTGAGGTGGGTGTGCTAATTGTTCTTTATCTCGTTATTTAATTTTGCAGCAATGGCTGATAATTTGCCAAATATCGTCAAAAGTTTTATGAGCATAATTGAAACAATTTGCATATAAATTCAAATCATTTGGAAAATTGTGATCTAGACATTGTTTTAAAATTTAAGTTCTTAAACGTCTTGTGAAATTCTGTTATATATTTCTAACCTCTTTCTCTATGATCCTCGCACCTCTTATTTGTATGATCAACTAGGTCATGACAAACTAACATTTGCAAGAAAAGAATTATAATAAATCCCCAAACACTTTATCTAGTTACAAACTAATCCAAACCAAATGTCCCAATTCAAAAATGTTTTGAAAGGTGAGAATATATGTAAGAATGGATGGCATACTTGTTTCCCATTTGGTTATAACAGTAAACATATTTGAAAAAAGTAGACCAAATCTAACAAAAATAATAAAAAAAAATAAGTACCAACCCCATGTATCAGCGTTGCAGATGACACACAACATTCCCAAACAGCTTTCATTTTTTACTTTTGGCGCGACACTGTGTAGACAATATTTTCAGAAACATTAATAATAGCAGTGTATCAAATTCAAAAAGTTATAACCAAAAATTTTCAAGCATACTACCCACCAATATCATATAAAGCATCTTTGTGGCAACACCAATCTTGTCCTTCTCCTGTTCATTATACACATCAAAACTCCTAACTCCACCTATTGCACAAACACATGAGCAAACGCGTTAAAATTATTACTGTCGCATCCAAACCCTCTAATGAACCATACCAAATGAACATAAGCCTAAATCTCAAAATAACAAATTCTTAAAAACACAAACAGGAGCAAACCCTAATTATGATTTATAATAAAATTCAAACTTTAAGCAATTTAGGAAATCATACCTACATATTTCCCGTTACAAAAGAATAAACCTATGATGAAACAAAACCCCTAATAATCTCAATAGTCACATAATTCTTATAAAAATAGAAAATATACATAATAAAAACAAAAAAAATTGGATCTTTATAATAAAAAAATCAAACCTTAAGATAAGAGACAATTGACAGCCCCAAACACAGAATTTTAATCCGCCCCAAACACAATTACAATATGAAGCTTTGAAGAGGATTATATGTGGCGGTGCTAGTTATGGTGATTGAACTTGGTGTGTATGTATGTGTGTGACTCAAGAGTGTTGTATGATTGAACTTGGTGTATGTGTGTGTGTGGGAGAAGAACACGTATCTCTTAGCAAGGATACGTGTATCTACAAGAAAGAGGGAGGAAGGATGGGTCGGACATGGGTAATATTAACCCGACAATTCACACACACGCAACAGGTTAGATCAACTACATTAGAACCGACTTAATTTTTTAATAATTTTTCTAACATTAAAATATTACAACAATTCCCACTGATTGTATATATTTAAAATTTGGTAATCACAACTCTTGTATATAAGTGAATAGCCAATGAGAATATGCTTCAAATCTACCATATCGCGTCATGTATATCACTCATTTACGGTAAACATTTATTTCACTCATTTACGGCGTAGCTTGTTTTTTGTTTGCCATTCACCGCTATGTTAATGTAAATAATAAGTTATTATAATATGAGGGTTTGAGAAAATAAATCTTCGATTCAATACAACTCATTGGTAAAGGTTGTAACAAGTATGCTAATGTTCAAATACTTTGTATAAAAACTATATAGGAAACCATTTATAGTTAGGGAATTATTGAACACTTTCTTTAAACATAAAATTAAAAAAGTAGAATGTTCATTTAGTGGAAATTTTAAGAAGAAGAAAATGTAAAAGTATGGATGGGCTTGAATCAAGGTTTTTAGGTTTAATTAGCCAATGCTCTAACCACTGCATCAAGTTGCACATAAAATTATAAATGTAGAAGTATGGGCTTGAGTGCTCGGTATCATAACGCAGCTAGGTGCCCACCTTATATATATTACACCATCACTTAATCATTTTTCACACAAAAAACTCAGACACTCTCTACACAAAAACACTTTCTTTCACAATGAATCCAAATCAATGTGATGAAGAACGTAACAACCTTTCCGAAGTCGATGACGAAACCGACATTTACTTTATGATGCAAGCGTACCGAGTATCACGAACGGTTACGACAAGAAAAAAATCAACCCCGACTTACTCGTAACCCGATCCATCTTGATCGGGAGGGAGCCGAAGAACGTTTGATGGCAGACTATTTTCATGATCATTGTAAGTATCCGTTATACTATTTTCGAAAAAGATATTGTCTGAGCTGAAGACTATTTTTAAAAATTGTCGAAGGCATTAAAACTTATACAGCCGATCCTCTTCCAAAGCATTTTAAATTCTTTACAGTCTGACCCGATGCTACAGGTCGAATGAGTCTTAGTGTTATTATGAAATGCACAGCCGCCATACATCAATTGGCATACGGCAACACACCCGGTCCGTTTGATAATATTTGCAAATGAGTGAGCATACTGCACGTAATTGTCTATTACATTTTAATAAGTGCATTATTGATTTGTACATGTCAAAGTATTTAAGAAAGACAACGTTGGAAGACGTTGAAAAAAATATATACTAAACATGAGAATTTTCATGGTTTTCCGGGAATGCTTGGAAGCATTGACTGTATGCACTAGGAATGAAGAAATTGTCCAGTATCATGGCAGGGACAATACGGTAGGGGTGATAAAAAAATTCCTAACTATAATGCTTGAAGCTGTTGCTTCGCAAGATTTGTGGATTTGGCATGCGTTTTTTGGTATAGCAGGTGCGAATAACGATATTAATGTTTTAGTTAATTCGTCGTTATTCGACGACCTCGTTGAGGACATAACCCCTGCAGCTCCATTTGTAGTAAATGGAGTTGGGTTTGAAAATGGGTATTACTTAGCCGATGTAATTTACCCACAGTGGGCAAGTTTCGTCAAATCATTCACGGTCGCAAATGATGCGAAACATAATTACTTAAAAAGCGTCAAGAAAGTGCACGAAAGGATATCAAACGTGCTTTTGGTGTTCTCAAAGGACGCTGGAGAATAATACAACAACCAACACGTCAATACCATGTCAACAACATACGTAGAATCATGTATTCTTGCATCATAATGCGTAACATGATTTTAGAAGATCAACAGATGGCGGTTAGCGACTGGCACGATGTGCATGCTAATCCGTCAAGAAATATGCAACGTACATGGGTTGAAAGATCTAAAGTTCAACGTCAAAAAGCAAAATACATTACAGGACATAGAAGTGCATCTTAGTCTTCAACAAAACCTTATGGAGCATATCCGTATGTTTTTTTAAGAAGAAGACTTTTAGTCATCTGATCCGATCCAATCACAACCACAACCACATTATATAAAACTAACAAGACATACCATCACCTAAAATTATAATATCATAAATATAGAACTAATTAAAAAAGTTTACGAGGTCAAGGAAGGTGGTATTCAAAAGAAGGCTCAAGTTGTTGAAAAAGCAGTTAGAAAAAGTCCAAACAAGTTTTCTGTTTTAGATGTTTATGAAGAAGAAGAAGAACTGCTAGAGATGCAAGGTATGACAAACAAATAAAGGGTTGTTATATTCAAAATTATAAAGAAGCAGCCTACCTGGGAAGAAACAAAGGATTGGAATAATGATATGTTTTGTTATTTTAAGAAGAGATGGGAGCTTTTGATTGACAAAAGTAATACTGAGGGTATGCAACATACAGAGCAAGGACAAAAGAATAA
>BQNB010146990.1:2452-16499 GCA_026074375.1 Tanacetum coccineum
AACAAGTCTATTTAATCTAATGTATCAATCTTAACGACTCATATAAAGGTCGTTCTCATATCTCGTGTTGTTGATCTATGATGTAACATCCTCCAACCCATATTTCGCTGTGACCCATTTTGGGGGTGTTACAGAATGCTTTGTCCACTAGTCGCTGGTATGTGGCACTAACATTTTTGAGGCCGAAGGGCATTTTTGTATAGCAATATACACCTTGGCTGGTATGGAAGGCCGTTTTTTCTTCATCTGACTCCGCCATCTGTATCTAATGATAGCCCTTGTAAGCGTCCAAGAAACACTTAAAGGGGTAGCCGCAGAGAGATTCGACTTTCCAGTCTATTTCAGGAAGGGGGTAACAATCCTACGGGCAGGCCTTGTTTAAGTCCGTGAAATCTACGCACATTCTCCAGCTACCGTCATGCTTTTTTACCATGACTGGATTAGACAGCCAGTCGTGATAATAAACTTCTCTCATGATACCCGCTTCTACTAGTTTCTGCACCTCCGCTTGGATCGCCTTTAAACGTTCTGGGGCCTGCCCCCTTTTCTTCTGTCGAACAGGCGAATATCCTTCTCGGATATTGAGTCGATGTTCAGCTACCGATCGTGGTACTCCTGTCATGTCAGACGGTTGCCACACGAATATATCCAAGTTTTTCTTTAGGAGCGAGCACAGTTTCGTCCGTCCTTCTGTGGATAGCGTTCCTCCGATTGCGACCTCCTGATCGGGGAAGTTTGGATGTATAGCTATTTTGAAATTTTTAGGGCGAACTTCGGCTTCTGTGGGTACCTCCTTAGATGATGTGATCACTGTTGTACATTCAGCGGGTATCAAGATAGTACTACGGATAGTGACTATTCCTCCGTTGGCGGGGAACTTAAGCATCCCATGAGCCGTAGATGGTACTGCTTGGATTTCCCGTATTCCAGGTCTTCCAATGATACCGTTGTATGGCGATAGTGACCTCACGATCATGAAATTCATCCATGCTTTTGTAGAGTGGTCTGCGTCCCCTATTGTTACCAAGAGCCTAAGTTGTCCCAGTGGCCATATGGTTTCTCCACTAAACCCGGTTAGCGATGTTGTTGTCGGGACCATTTGGTTCTTGATTTCCGGCCAGAGCTGGTTGAAGCAGTGCTCATAGAGTATTTCCGTAGAGGAACCTCCGTCTATGTACATACGGTGGATCATGTGTCCACCAATTTCTGCTTCTATGACAAGCGGACCTTCGGTCCCATCGCTGTTAGCCAGTGGTGGGAACGTAATTTCGCTGCCACGGGCAAAGCTTTGGGTCAATTTTTGCCTTGTCATTCTCTGCCACGGTTGTATCATATAAATTGCTAGGGATTTGTCTTTAGCCGGGGCTTCCTTCTTTCCATTCTTTGTTTGATCTCGGCCCTGCTTAATTTCTTTTATCAAGTGCGAGAGCTTCCCTGCTCGCACCAATTCTTCAATCTGCTTCTTTAACTGCATGCACTCGTCCGTGCTATGCCCTTTATCGTTGTGGAAATCGCAAAACTTGTTGCTGCTTCTTTTTTCTGTCGGGGTTACCATGGGCGGTGGTGGCTTGAACTTTCCTGCTTCGGCCGCGAGGATTTCTTTGGGCGTTCTGGTGAGGGGGTAAACTTGTTAGACCCCCGTCCTTCCCTTGACTGACCTCGGAAGTCAGATCTTCGCTCGGAGGCGTGCCGCTTGGACTGATCTTGTGATTTCCACGGCAAGTGACCTTTCTTCTTGGAAGCGGCCGCAGCTTCTCCTCGTATGAAGGCAGTGGTGACTGTCATCATTTCTTCCATGGTCTTTGGAACGTGTTCGTTGAGACGCTTTGTTAGTTCAGGGTTGTTGACCCCATGCATGAACCCGGAGATCCGCATGCATTCGGGGGCTCCCTTCATGCGCCCGGTTTCAACTTTGAACCGTTCTATGAAATCCTCAATGGTCTCCCCGTCCCTCTGCTTAATGTTGTGAATTTCCACTGGATCTTTTACATACTTCTTCTGCTGCATGAAATATGCTAGGAAGGCCGCTTTGAGACCCTTGTACCCGTCTATGCTTTCTGGAGGTAGTTCATCAAACCAGACCCTCGCAGCCCCTATTAAGGTAGAGTTGAACATGTGACACCATGTAGGCATCGCCCAACGTTCCACCTGTGCCGCGGCTTGGAAGATTTTCAAGTGGTCTTCGGGGTCTCCGGTTCCGTCATAAGTTTTCACATTGTTGGGCATGCGCGTCTTCCGCGAACTTTTGAAGTTGCGGATTCGCGGCGTGAACGGATCCACGTCCTCGCAGGTCCAGGGTACGGCCAAATCGTCTTCATCTACCAGTTTGCGCCTTTTCGTTCTTGACTTCCAGTGTCCTCCGTTACTGGTGCTGCTTTCTGATGATGGGGATTCACTTTCCCTCCATCTTTTTACGCTGCGGAATCGATCTTCGTCACGAGATCGATCTCTATACTTGGTCCTGGTCCCCCGAGAGTAAGTATCGCCATACGATTCTTCGACGCCCCAGAAGCGGTCTTTAATTCGGGGATGTTCCCTACTGAGGGAATGACCTCTACTGTGAGAGGGGTCTCTCGAGTCTGTCCTGCTTGGCCCGGATTTTGTTGCACTTGGCGAGCAGGTACCACTAAGTCTCTCGTGCACGCTTTTCCTTCGGTGGCTCAAACGGTTAAACATGTTCCTGTCATCGCGCTTCTCGCGCCCACGTGTCCGGGATATCCCAGGGTGGAATCTTGTAGGCGAGTTTTCTGCCCTTGAGTTTAAGGAGTTCTCCCTTTCTCTTCGGGTTTTCTTGGGGTTTTCTCCAAAGTTTAGTCTGGTTTGGACTTCTTTTCGCTTGTCACGCCGTGCCTTCTCCATAATGATCGGCATGATGTCTTCGTAGTGTTCTTCGCAGAAATCGATGATGTTCACCCTGGATGCGGCGTCTGGCGCCTTTTCATTGTTTGCATTTTTCGTGACAGTGGTCACAATGGGAGTTGCATTAGCCATCACGCTCATTCTGATGAGAGTAATTCCTAGTGTCAGGTCCCACGGATGACGCCAACTTGTTGATACAAAAGTTAGGTAGTAATTCCGTCCTTGTGTGAGGGTCCCACAGGGATTGATGGCCGGCCCCACCACCACCATACATTTCGTGTGGTGGTGGTTGATGTTTGATTTCATTATGTTTGGGTTGGGTGTGGTGGTGTGTTGTTGGGTTGGTTGGGGTCTAGTAGGTTGGCTGGTGTGGGGTGGTGGTGAGTGGGGTCTTGTTTCTTTGTTGATAGGGTATATGTTTTTGGGTGGTGGGGGGGTGGGTGGTGGGGTGGGTGCGGGGTCGGGGGGTGGTTTTCTTAGGTGGGTGGGGGGGGCGGGGGGCGGGGGTGGTGATGATGGAGAGGCTGGGTTCTGGGGGGTCTTGGGGTGGGTCTTTCGGGGTTGAAGAGTTTGTTTTTGTTTGATTTTAGTTGTGGGGGGGGGTTGGTTGGTTGCCTTGGGGGAGGGTGCGTGTTGGTGGTGGGGGTGCTGGGTTTCGGGTTTGTTGGTGGCTGCTTGAAGGGGGGGTTGGTTGGTGGGGGGTGGTGTCTTGTTTGTAAGTTTTGATCTTCTGATTAGGAGTTAGGTTTTTGCTTTTTTAGAGTTATTATAGAGTGCCTTATTCTTTTGCACCAAGAGTGATTATTCGTTGTTTTTGTTTTTTGTTTTGGTTTTTGTTTATTGAAGGACCTGATTGCTCTAGGTATTCTATATATTAACAACGTTTGTTTCCCTTGTATGCGTGGGCGCGGATCCCACGTTTTGACCTTCGGTCTGTTTTTGGTTGTGGTGGTGTGAGGGGCCTGTGTTTATGTGGTTTTGTGGAGAGAGTAAGTATGTGATATTGAGTGAGAGTTATTTGAAGTGTATTTTAGGGTGTTTTTTTTTAGATTACGTGTACCGAATGATATTTGGGTTCCTTTTATTAAGCGGAATACCCTTTTAGGGTTTCCGGTACTCTTTCGGCACAATACTCTATGACGCGGCCGAGGAGATTTGTTAAGGATTTGTAATTATCCTAACTGTTTTAAATAAGTAAATCATATCTCTTATTTACTTAGGTTATCCTCTCTTAAAGATAACTTATGAAGTTACCACGTCCACGGACAGCGTGCCCGTAGCCGTGACCCGTAGGTCCGGAAGGCCGTGGCCACTATACATGGGTCGTAGGCCCATTAGCAGCTACGAAGCCTATAGTACTATAAGTGGGCCGAGGCGGTCCATATTATACGTCATCAGGTTACGAGGCTATTAAAATATTTAAAAAACAAAACTTGATTATAAGGCTACATTTATCCGTCACACCAAAAAAACTCATCCTCAGCGGACACATCAGCTTTCTCTCTCTTACTTTTTACCCTCACTCACCCTCACACTACACTATTATCAATCATAATATCCCTCACCATTATACCCATTTTTTTATTAAAAACTACTCCTTCCGTCCCATTTTTATTTTCCACGTTTCCTTTTTGGGATGTCCCAATTTAATTGTTCACTACTAAAAATAGATAGAGAAGTTTGATAAGTTTACTATATTACCTTTTGTTTAAAATTATTATTACAAACTTTAAAAGAGACTTTAATTAATTAGCTAAGGTTAAAATTGTCATTTTGCTAAAAAGTAAGAAAGAGAAAGCCGTAATAAATGTATTTTTCTTAAACTGTGTGTTTTTTATCGGGGGACAATAATTTTGGGACGGAGGGAGTAAAACTTTTATTCAATAATAAAAAACGATTATATAAATTAAGGAAAGGGATGGTTGTGTAAAACTTTTATTCATTAATATTAATAAAAACGATTATATAAATAAAAAATGTACGCCTACACAAATTTAAACGAAAACATTACATAGATAGAAATAATAAAAACGTTAAAATCAACCGAAGAGAAAAAAAAAAAGAGAAAAAAGCCAACTGTACGAGAAGTCTCTCCTTAATGCTTCATCGTTAGTCGTCTCATATAAACGCTTTTGTCTCTTTGACGGTTTGCATGCGTCGATTTTTCCAGCTCCGCAGCTTTTTGAGTTCAGCTCTCGTTTTTTATCTTCTATAACTCTGTCATTTCTTGTGGCTTCTTTTGATGTTGTACGGGTCGCTGGCCTAATACATAATCGTAGCCATCACTCTTTGCCAACTCTGCGGCCACACATTCAATAGAACTTGTCGAGCCGCTTTTATTTTTCTCTTTGCTTGGTTCTCTGCCCTTTGGTCTTGGTCGACGACCTTCTCCACTTCTTCCACTCATTTTCGTCTTCGGATACGACCGTTGTATTCATATTGATACGTCTTTCTCCTTGGAATCCTTTGTGTGAACGAATAAAAGAGCCGCTCGACTTGTATATCTTGTTCTTGCCATCCTCCCTCTCTTGCCTAAGCGCTGGAAGTTCGCCGCTATTCCATTTTTCACTATCTTTTAAAACCTCCCAGCAATGAAGTAGTGTAAACGGGACCCCATCTCAGCGTGATAATCTATCATTTTCCCTTTGAAGATAATCCTGTGTCACTGGCCTCAACTAGTTGGACATCCTGAAAAGCGTTTAGAGTACTCTCCTCTATATAAGTACCTTATCGTTTCGGCTGCTCAGTTTTATTGGGTTGAGGTATAACTGTTCGGTAAGTCCGACGGCTGGGTGTTCGGACATGGTGTCCATGCTTGTACTTGAGAATTTTCAATCCTAAACCCCATCGTATTTCTAATGTTTACCCTTAAACTTTTCTTTGGAATATGGTTCAAACCCTATACCTTTACATCCTATGCAGTCACTTTCCTTAGGGGTCCATGGATACACAACGTTTGATCCATGGATTTTTCATTCTGTCAGCCTCTTCTTCGGGGCGTTTGACGTCTTCGGGTCGGCTTCTTCTGCGTGACCGGCACTTGGATCTCTTCTATTTCTTCAACAAGGGATTGCTCTTTATGAAACGACTCCGAAAACTGAGGCGGGAGTTACGGTTTGTAAAGTCCTCATCTCTAAACATAAATTGCGAGCGGGGATGAAGAACGCGAAAGTTTAGGTTGAGACGAATAACTGGCGAAACGTTGGGTGATGATGAAGAAGAACCGTCAACGTTGGGTTGAGATGAAGAACCGCCAACGTTATGGTGTGAACCGTATTCGTAGTGTCCATACATGTTTGGTTGTCCGTATGGGTTGAACGCATTTTGTTGTTATGGAGGTGCGAATGGCGGGTTGTATGCTTGGTGGTACTATGGTTGGTTTGGATAAACCAATTGTTGTGGTGCGAAGTTGATTCGTTGTGGTTCTTGGTTTGCTGGTGGAGTATTTCGTAAATCGAAGGTTCCGTCCGCGAACGGGTGCTTGTTTGTATTGAATACCTTCAGAAACATATGTTACGGGTGAGCGCGAGAGCTGTACTCTTCGTGCTGATCGAATGCAATCTTAAGCGGAGTATTTTGTTAGACATTGTGTGTGTAAAAATAATAAATGGGTAAGTAGAGGGTATATAATTTTTTTAGTTGTTTTTTAAATATTTTTGGATGTTTAAGGGGTTATTATTTATAGGTAAATAAATTGATTAGAATAAAATGATTTATATATGTTGTATCCGTTGCATGCTCGCGGTCCCACCTTTTTTCTCAAGGCCCGAAAAATAAAGCAAGCTGGTTCACCGAATTCTTCTTATTGATTTAGCATTGTGTGAGATCAGTGCGACCTGACAAACAAAATTAATAAAATAAGTTGTTCTTAAGCGGCTCTTCCTGCTATATACTGCAGCAGAAGAAGAGTATGTAAAAGATCCACAGTGAAAATTTCACAATGATTGTGTTAAGTAGGTAGGATCGGTGTGTAGGACCATTGAGGATTTCATAGAACGGTTCTAAAGTTGAACCGAGCGCAATTAGAGGGATTGCCATTCAGAATTGCGATAATGCGGAGACTTCGGGTTTATGCAAAAAAAACTATAGTGTCAACAACCCCGAGATAAAATAAAGCGTATCAACGAAAACGTCCCAAAGACAATGAACGAAAGGTATGTAACTAGTCGCATCATCAGCTGGGCCTGATCGGCTTGCCTCATGCATGTCACGATATGCCTCCTACAAAACCAATAAAACAGCCTTAAATGTACTCCAGAGAACAAACCTAATTACAAAAAGTGTAAAATGGAACATGTGATATGTGTATCTAATGAAAAAATTTGTTCAAAATTTTTTTTTATCAGAAATAAGAGATAAATTCATAAAATGATCAATAAATGCTGAAAATGATTAGATGAGGATTAAGATGGAGATTAGCTACTCGATGTGTGATGTCAAGGTGTGTGAGATGGTTTTTTTATCTGATAAATTAAGGACGTGTAGATACCTCCTACTTCCACTTTGAAAATTGTTACTACTATGGATTTGCTAATTGGTAAAAAAGGTCTTAGTATTTTAATTTTTAAAACATGAAATTCTTAAACACATGGCGTGGTGTTTGGTACGAATAAATGGAATTAAAGGCCTTTCTCGTGGATGTTTGCAAGGGAGAATGAGAAAGGAGAATCACTTTGTCATTCTCTTTCACATCTCTTGTCATTCTCTTTTCACCTCTCACTCGCCTTTCTTTAAAAAGCAAAGAAAATTTTTGATTTAATATATAAGCGACCCGAACGTGTTCGCTAAGTGAAAGTGTTCTGACCCCAATTTGTCATTCTTTTACACGGCATTAGATATAATATTTGTTTAACTGTTTAAACCCATGTTGTTAGTTTACTCCGAACCCAATTCCCCCCAATGTGTTTTGCGCCCGCGTCTAAGCACGTAAATTTGACCATGTTTACCTTACATAGCCAGGGCCCAGAGCTAAGATTTTAGAATCCCATAAGGGGTGGTCCGCGCTCTGTTGCCTTTTTTAACTCAAAAAGTCATAATGATAAAAGGGATGAATGTAAAAAACTAGTAGTAAATCGGCTTGTAATATAAATCTCAGAATGAATGAAGTACTGTTGTTTATGAGTGGCTTAAAGATACGCAGGACGTAAGCGTCAAGTCGCGCGCCTATTCTGCAAGAGCAATCATGAGCCACGTCTAGACTCGTGATTTTACCAATGAACCAGTTGGCATGTTTTTGGTTTATAAAATCATCGATATCTCAGATTCTACATTTTCATTTCTAATAGCATTTAGTCGCGAGAGAAAACATCACACTAGCATGACAGCATATACGCGACAGTGGACAACTACGCATTTTGTTTATCTCTAATTATACTGTATTATTTTAGCAAGGATGCTGAAAAATAATCGTGATAGACAACAAGCTGTACCACGCCTCGTGATAACAACAAGCTTACACCTTTACATTCATCAATTAATCTCATCAAATTATATCAGATTTGTTGGCGTAGAGTGTTTAAGATTATTTAGTAGTGTTAAACGTTGTGATTTTTAATGCTCGTTTAAAAGGCAGTAAATAACTTTATCTTTTTTTCTTCTCTTTTTAAGTGATCATTTTCTAAAGCTTTATAAATTAACATTTAAGAGCGTTTCTCATTTAGGACATTAGAGCTACAACTACGTTATGAAACCTCTTTATAGAAAAAACAGTTACCGCTTACAACTTCTTACAACTACCGCTCATTGTTACTACTACCGCTTATCGTTTTGCTACTTTTTCCAAACACACTCATTGTATATTACACCATCCGTGTTTACAAAATCCCAGTGTAACTTTTTTCAATGATTTCTTATTTACAAACATCTTGTTTCAAAAGAACTTTCAAAATTTCCAAAACTTTCTACAAAAATCTCTTCTAATAAAAGAAGATACAAATTGTGCAAATGGATATTCTGATTAACAAATAATAACGTTCAATTTTAAAATGAAGCCTTCTTGTTAGATGGTAATAAAAGTCAAATTGACTTCAATTTTGTCAAACTAATCTAAATATCATCCAAGAAAATAAATTTGTATAAAAAAACATGTGTCAATTTTGCATTAACAAAAACAAAAAAAAGAAAGAAGGTAATTAATAAAATTTTAGCTGTTAAATTTTATATAATTTACATATACATAAGTAAATGATAGCGTATGGGAGTTTCAGCCCAAAAGGCTAAAGCCAATACGCTTACAAAGCCCACAAAAGTAACACTTAGCCTGAAATGCTTCACACGGGGGGTCTGATCTCAGGCCTAAGCCGTCTATAAGGCCCGCCAGGGCAAACGAAAGCCTGAATACAATCAGGCAAATGCCAATACTTTGATATTATCCTAAAAGGTTGTTCGACCTACAACACGTGTCATAATCACATTTGCAAATAGAGGTAGTGTCGCGAACATTACACTGATACATGAAGACATTTCATGTATCTGGCACAACTAAGGATGACACACCACATACCGCTCCTCTCACTCTCTATTAGATGGTCACCACGTTGGCTATCATGGATCGTTGGATTGCGTTTGCGAGTGGCGCATAACCCTAAATGCATCCCTATAAATAGTGGTTCATTTTCTCAAAATGAACCAGGTTACTATAGTCAACTTCGGCTCATGTCATGTGAAGCTAAACCATCTTCACACACACACAACACACACCGATCGTATGAGAGTGCTACCCATCTTTAAGCTATTTGAATCTTACTTGGGGTCTTATACCGAACGTGGCAAACGAGCATTTCGATTCAGCGTCATCATCCAACAAATCACGTTTTACATACCATACTAGTAACACAATTAAAATTATTGTGAGTTTTTATAAACTTTATAATTTAATAGGTCCTACTAAATCTTGATAATTAAAAACATCAACTATATATTGGTTGTTTTTTTGACAAATTTGTTTTCATTAATTGCACTATTGCATGTTAATATAAAATTATATATATTCAATATTGAAAAACATGAGTTTTGATATGTAAATGAATACATATACGAACGACTCATGTTATTCCTTTTTATGAGATTAAGTAAGGATATCCGAAAAACAATTTTTTTATTATCCGCGTTCACTAACGACTCATGTTATTATTCTTTATAAGCATTCAGTTTGTATATCTGTTTGTTTAGTGTAATCAGGGGTTGAAGGGTTAAGTGGTTTGGGGGGTTTTGGCAGGAAGGATAAGCCCTCATTGTGTATAAGTTGTTTAATTTGAGCGTCCTGGGTGGTTTCTTTTTGGGATGATGTGTGTTTGTGTTTGTACTGATTGTTGAGTTGATGTTGATTGTTGCTGGTGATTTGGATTTTTTTTTGTGTGTTGTTTTTTAACTCGCATCGGCGAGTTTAAAAGTTATATACAGCTAATAATTATTTATTAACATAAATATAAATATTGGGAGAAGAAATTGGAGGGTCACGAGCTCAGATGGGGTTAGTGTGAGATTGAAATAAATACACAAAAATTTACATATAACAAGTTCGTTTTTAAAATTGAATAATGACATCTAGAAAATCATTTTTTCAAAAAGTGCTGTTTGCGTGCTATTAAGTGTTCACGATTAAGTACTCTTAGAACGCTATATGGATGATCAGTGTCGTTTAATTTAAACGGACATTCAACCCTAAACAACCCTGATTAAAAAAATCCTATTCTTCGTCCAACAAAATGTATATAAAATATTAATCGATATTAATAAATAATTAAAATTTAATGTAAAATATGCACGTATGAACATGTATTATAAGTATATAAATATAAAATATTTCACAAATATTATAACTTTAAACAAAAGGCAGCACTTTGCCTTAAATGCTCTCATTAATGCACCGGAACCCCAACGGATTGACCCGCCGGAAAGGCCACCCGAACCCGCCGGATTTTTTTTACCCGACCAGGTAAAAACGTTTAATATCCGTTCCCTTTTCAGACACATGTACCTTATGTGTTTGTTTCTCATTTCTCTTTGATGTTAACGAGAAACACGCACCAAACACATATTGTTTCTCTTCTCTTTGATGTTAACGGAAAAACACATACGAAGCACATACGATGATTCTCTCTCTATTTATCTTCTATCTGTCTGGGGTTAGTAATTCTTTAGCCGATCGTTAGGGGTTTATGACTACCGGAATCCACCGTAGATACGTTTTTTAGTCACCGGATTGGGTTTATGTTTTCTTCTCATTCGTTTTGTGAATTTATTTTCTTTCAATCTATTTGTGAAACATTATCATTTGATTTTATCCTCTAGGTTTTAGATCATTAGTATTTCTTTGTCATTATTAGATGTTGTATATCGGTTCAAAACTGAATGCCCAACACATCTGTATTCGTTGTGTATTTAAATGCCATATTTTGATAGTCAAGATTATTAGTTTTAAGTCTCAACATTGATGTGATATCTGAATTAGGGGTTTTGATAATTTCGTTGTTTGTTACATTCATTTTTTGGAACAGAAAGAAAAAGGGAAAGAAAACATGTTGGTGGTTCAACTTGGCTTGACCCATTTTGATCCATTGCCTAATAGTGTGATCATAAATGAATGGCTTAACTAATAAATGTTTTTGCATTTTGGCAAGGCAAGCTTAATAAGCTTGGCACGCTTGGTGGGTCATTCCCTTTTTCTCGATTGAGTTGTGCTGTCGCAGAGAATGCTGAAAGAAATGTGTTGCGCTATTGAGATTGTTCTTATTGCTTATACTTTCAGCTTATGCTTTTTCGATGCCGCTATCCATGAAGTGTGACGATAGTGATGTGTGTGACGATGGCTATAGGCTCATAAGCTGCAGAATATGGTGAAAGATAATGTTTATGCATTTGTATATTATCAGACCGTACGTGTATGCTTATGCTGCTCTTTCTTGATGTTTTGCTGATGCTGACTCGAGTAGTCTATTTTGTGCGCAGATTGCTATGTGGTTGTGGGAAAATTATCTAAAGTTATGGGCTGTAGTGGTCGAGTGGTGTGTTGTGGATTGCCGTGCTTTACTGCACTGACACATAGGTTTGAGAGAAATTATGATAAATGTGAAACAGGAAAAAGGAGGAAAGGAAAGTAACTCGTACCTTGGCGGGGCAGCACCACGAGCGTGGTGTTTGCAGCCATGGTAGGTTGGATACCCTTTTTTTATGCTTGGTTGGTGTTGTGTGATTATTTATATGCACTGTGTCGACTCACATTGGCGACGAAGATAGTATTATAACTTTTGTGCGTTTATAGATTCCTGGCTTTAATAGCTTGCTGGATCACCACGGGTGAAAACGACCCGTATCTTGGCAAGGCAACCACGAGAGTTGTGTTTGTAGCCATGGCGGGTCGAATGTCTTTTTCCCCGGTCACGCACTCTTAATTCTGAGCCAAACGATTTCACTATTTCGGGTTAAAAAAAGAAGAATTTTAAAGTCGGGCTGAGATTGTCCGTACCTTGGCGAGGCAACTCAAAATTTGAACCTTTGCTCAGCTTTTTTTGTTACATAATGAAAACTCATAAAAGAAAAAAACAATGCCTAATTAGAATGATAAAACTCCAAATTCCTTATCCGCTAATGACTCTTTCTTTCAGAGTTGAGTACTTCATGTTGTTTTCCCTTATCCGCTCATGGCTTTGTTTCTTTCATAACTGAGTACTTCATGTTGTTTTCGATGATGAACAGGTCAGTCCTCCTCTTCAAAGAAACCTCGGCGCGAAGGCTCTAATGTTGCCCATAAAACCAATGGCCAATCCTCTTCACAAGGTATTTTGTGTGAGCGTATACCATTTTTTAATGCATTAAATTATCATTCGTTTCACTTTTAGTTATCTCAGGATAGCTTTCGCTAAAAGTTACAAAAATCATGGACCAAGCCAGCAATCCTTATTATAGTGGGGGGTTTTGTGGGGGCTTTTGTGGTTTGTAATAGTGGTTATGTATATGAAATAGTCAAAACATAAGGGGTTGTTTGGGGAGGGTATAGGATAGTGGTGCGGGGGTGAGGAGGGCAGACGCGGATGGTGTTGTGTGCATCTACTTGATGCTGGCGTTCCCTATGAAACACGGTCATTGTCGATTCTCGGAAGAATTGATGTTTCAATCTTCTCTTGCATACGCTGCAAAAATGACACATAAAATATTAAAATTAATGTGTTCAAGATGATACACATATATGAACGTTAATATACTGACATGAGTAGCTAATATAAAAAGGGAATATACGGATTAAAGTGAAGTAAATCAATGACCAAGTATAAACGACCCGATTAGGAGTATATTATATCTCTAAAAGGTAAAACAGGTGAATATAAAAACTTAGCTTAGAGGGGAACACATAGAAAGTCGCCCAAAGTGTATTCAAGAATAAGTTGGTTCTATTTGTATATCTTTATAAGTTGACCAGTCTATATATTTGAAGTTCTATTAATCTTTATACGTGTGTGTCTCTGTGCGAGAATGAGTCGTCTTAATGTGTGTACGTGCGTGGATTTTCAGGTGATCACAGTGCTTATGTCACTGATTTATATATTGTTCTATTGTTAGGTGAGACCATGGATGGAAGAAGTACAACTTGGTACCAGTAGCCGTATAATGTCTTACATAATCGGATTGGAGCCTCAAGGCTATCAGCCTTGAAAACATCAACTTTATGCCAAGGGGATGCGAAGACATTTGTTTGAGAATCAATGGTTTATTTGAGGAAGAAAAACATGCAATTAGACTCACTGAAGAATTCACAGCTTTGTACACAAATGGACCGGCTGGAGGTGGTGGTATCAGGTATGACCTATATCATTTTTTCCCACTTCCTATCAACGGCGCCCACAATATAACAATGTTAAATGACATAAATCAAACTACATCTCTAATTGTATCATGTAATGCAGTGTAACCTTTGCCCCTTTTGTGTTTTGAATATTTCATTTTTAGTCCTTTGACTATTTGACGTTTGTCAGTTTATTTAGATTTTGTATCGTGTTAACGGTGGTGATTTTGTTGCGAAATGTGGTAATTTATGGTTTATTGTGAATAATAGTCATTTTTAGAGGTTATTATTGTGTTTTTTGCATTCCGGGTGGTTGACCCGTGAATTTTGAGAAATGCCAAAAAACGAGTCCCGACACGTCCGTTAATGTCCAAAAAGTTTTGAAGGGTTTAAAGTGTAAATATGTCA
>BQNB010146991.1:0-16499 GCA_026074375.1 Tanacetum coccineum
CAAAACAAGCATATTTTTGCCATTTTCACTGTGTTTTTGGTCATCTAGGGTTAATTTTGGTATAAACGGATATGTGTATTTCACACATATCATAAGGACATCAGTTTTATCATCTAAGTCAATTTTCATAAACCTTATCTTTTCCTCATACCAAAGTTGACTTTGTTGATGAGCAACTAATTGTACTTCAACTTTCTTTAAAGCTTGAGTATATGCATGTATTTCTATACTGGCATCTCCAAGTTGTTCCTTCTGTTCATCATACCATTTTTTAAGTTTAGCATAAGACTCTTTACATTATTTGGAAAAAGAAGTTACCTTTGTGTCTGAACCTGAACTGTTGCAAGCCATGAAAGCATAGTTCTCCTGTTCATCTTCTGAGTGATTGGTTCAATCAACACCTTCTCCATCAAGAGTCACCAAAGCTTTAGAGTCCTCCTGTTTACCAGATTTTCTCCCATTGTCCTTATTCCTAGTGTTCCAAGTATCTCTCCTCCTAGTATCTTGATTCCCCTTAGATCTGCACTCTCTAGCAAAATGCCCTGTCTTGTGACAACTATAGCACTCGACTTTGGTTTTGTCAAAACAATCTGAACCGGTTCCTTGGCATCAAATTATAGCTTTCTACCTGTCTTTTTGTAGAACTTTTTCATTCTCATGGAAATCATAGCCACCTGCCATTTTAAGTCCATTTCTTCTAAGTCAAATTCATCAAGCTGTTCCAGATCTTCATGATCCAATTGAGGGCAACTGGATTGATTTGCAAGTAAGGAATATGATGAAGCATGTTCATATTGTGAGTTTTGACCAGAAGGATTAGAAACACCATAAGCGGTACTAACATCATTAGTACTGCTAGTGTTCTCTGAAACGAATGCCACATTCTGCGTGCTAGAGGATGATGCAGGATGAACCATTGAACATCAGACTAAATGTATCAAAGACTCTAAGATTATTATACAGATCATCAAAGCTGAACTGCCACTCTAAAATCGCGGTCCTGGCTTGGTCCTCTGATTAGGAAAACAGAAACTAGGCAGAAGGTAGAGATCTAAGGAATTTCTGATTTGCATCCTCAGTGGAGACGCCTGCACCATGAATCTCTAGTTGACTCAGAAGACTTTGAAACCTGTCATAGCCTTTATGTAGTCCTTCTGAGTTTGATACAGAGAAACCTTCAAACTGTTGCTTTAGAATATACTTCTGCATCTTCTTTGATTCATCATTTCCCCCAAATCTAGATTTGATGGCTTCCCACATCTCTTTAGCATCAGTCATTTTATGAAATTTAGCAAGATGATCTTCTGGTAAAGCCATAAGCAAAGTGGTCAATTGCTTTCTTTTCTCATTTCTCTGGCTAAGATTATCTTCTGCATCATTAGAGGCAGAATCTTGATTTCACGCAGTGGACACTTTATTGTTAAAGGTAAGATGTTGATGGCACGAGTAACTGGATACCTGAGACGAGCCAGATCGTAGATAGGTTCTATTTTGTATAACTTTGCCATATCATAGCTAATAGTCGTAGGAGTTATGGGTAAATAATGGTACTTCCATTTTTCATATCCCTAGACATATTGTGGTCACACTATCCATTTGAGAATAGGAGAGAGTATAATGACTCTAGTAAAGTTGAAACAGTGTGAGGAGTTTGTTGTGTTGGTGTTTGTGATGGTGGTGGTGGTGGTGGTGGTGGAATATCATCTTGTGATCCAGCCATTGAATTGCTTTGTAACATAAGGTTTTTATAGCTTGTTTTTTGTCTCCTACTCAGAGTTTCTCACAGGCTCTGATACCACTTGTGAGTCCCAAACTGAACAGATCTTTGCAGCCTGCTAAGGGTGATAGCCAACTTGTATAAATACAGATTGACTATAGAGAAACACTGACTATGAATACTTATTGTATATGTGGAATCTACACAATAGTATTAAAAGATTTTTTTTGGTAAAGGGGATTTAGCCCCGGTAAATTATATTACACCAAAAAAACAATGAAGTACAATGGAATGTGACTGAGATGTCACATTAACCTCAAGCTACACGCTTGAACAGCCACTACTCATATGACATGCCATATGAGAACTACCTAACAAATACATAGCCAATGGCACCAATAGGAAAGTACCATCTAATAGAACATAAACAACCAAACATAACAAGTATTAAGAAGAATAATGAATACTAAACTTTGATTCTATTAATCTGCAAAAGAATACAGATTACTACTAGAGATAGATTGTATGATATGAGATCTGTGTGTTATCAATGTCATCTCTCTAATGCCGTAGGATTCCTTTTATAGACCAATGATAAACCCTAACAGGCTTACAAAATGTGTAAAAGATAATACATATCTTTTCCTACAATATCTCATACATATCTCTTAAACGGTACTAACTATTTTTGAGCTTAACGGTAATAACATATACTGAACTAGTACTTAACATTATGTACTTTCAATACTAACTATAACTAGCGACTAAGTATAGAAACTAACGGTAACTAAATTTAGAGAATGTATATTTCCCAACAACGTGGCTCAGCAATTCAAGCACCAAGTGACAAGCTGGCAGAGTTAGACGTCACAAGAGCTCCTTATTAGTCTAAGTGCACAAGAAAGGACACGCGGATATATGAAAGAAACACACAAGGACAAGGATTTTTACACTAAATCCTAGCCAAAAGAAGCACAAAGGGTCTGACACACGGAATGCCACGCTGGCAATCCGTGTGCTCATCAAATGATCCAACGGTGATAATTGAGGATCCAATGATTGGCAATGTTTGGAAGGTTCAGATTAAAAGGAGCGTGTAACAGACTCAAGGGCTAGAAGCTTCTCATGACTACTATAAATACAAGCTCACTCCTCACACACAATATCTTCTTTTCTGCATTTTTTTAAAGTTTTTAATTAGCTTATGTAACTTTTCAATTAAATGTAATTTCTTATTAAGCTCTTGTATTTTCAATTTCAAGTATTGTAATCTGTTTAAATCAATGAAATCTTAGTTATTTTATTAAATCTGGTTTGCTTAGTTTGTTCTCAAAATTCTAAAAGGTTTCTTGTTTTCTATAAACTCTCAAATCAATCACAAGCTTCTTACAAGCTCATCATAAGCTCATCTAAGTCTCTAAGCTTAGATTTGAGCCCAATTAATCCTTAATATATTTAAACCATTAAAATTAGTTAAATACCTTTGCTAGTATGGATTTGAGCTTTTTGGATGATAAGCTTACAATGGAAGAGCTTATGGGACTTTTACTAGCTTATCCTTGTGATAAGCTAGAGCTGTAGAGTAGCTCCTCAAGCTTTTAAAAGCCTTTGTTTAGCTAAGGCAATTGTAAGTCTCATTTTATCTTTTCTGTCTTTAATTTCTTATGTTAAATCTGCTTAATCTGCTTATTCACTTGCTTATTTGTGCTTAAATCTGTGTATTTGTGCTTATTAAGTATGTTTAAGTATCTGTTTTCAAGTTTGATAGCTTAAATATTAGTTTTCTTCATATTGTCTTATAAATCAATAAAAATCAAAAATATTAGTAGCATAGGTATTAGCTCTTTGTCTCTGGCTTAGTTGCTTATTCATATATGTTCATTGTAGTTGTTATAAGTTGTTTAATATCTGGTATCTGAGTCTTAATCATCAAAACTCTTTTTGATAAGCTTAAAAGGAATTCATGAATTTTAAAGGGGTGTTTGGCATAGCAGTACTAACTACAAGTTAGTACTGCTAGTGGCCATTTGGTCTTTGATATCAGTTTTAAATCTCTGAATTAAGGTTGTTTGAGTAAGTTTTATAAGTTAGAATAGAGCTAGTCTAGTTCTCAAATGTTAGTTTGATAAAAGTCACAATCTGTCATTGTTATCATTTGCATTTTAAGCTTTTATCATTTCTAGTCATTGTCACAGCCTTATTAGCTTTAGTTTTGAGTTTTATAAGTGTTAAATTTAGTTCTTAAGATATGCATTATAGTTTTAAGTTTTGTTCATTTTACCTGTCATGCATCAGCATCATAAGCTTACAAATAGCCATTTTCAACACAAATTTTCAGTGGGTAAAAGTTATTCTTAGGATTTGAATTTTAGCATACAAGTAGATCTAGGGTAGTGGTTAATCTATTTCAAGTTAGTTTCTAAAAATAAGTTCATTAGCATACCTGTTTTTAGCTTTAAAATAAGCCTTTTGTCTTTTCAATTTTAGAAACCAAAAATAGAGCTAAGTGTTCTTAGTGTATAAGCTGTTTTCAACAAGCCTTTTTATTAAGCTCCTGAATTTCAAAATGGTTTTTAAAAGTTGTTTTAAGTAGTATTTTATGTGTACTTTTTAGGGTAATAAGTCAAAAGTCCATTAGAATCCTTTAGCTTATTATAAAAAATAAGCTCAAATGTGCCTAAGGGCGTGTTTGTTAACCAGTTTACACCATAAGTGCTAATTCCTTTATTTTAGCTTATTTGCTTATTGTTATTTCTTATTTAGGTTTAATCTAGCTTATTAGGTTAGTTTAAGTAAATTTGAGCTTATTTGCTTTTTGTCATTTTGCTTATTTGGAGCGGTATTTGGTTTCTAGTTCAAATTTTAAGTGTTTTTAAGTTTTTTTTTTTTTAGCTTTTTCTGTCATTCTAGCTTTTCAATAGTGCTTATTATAGCTCTATGACTTATTAGATATAGCTTTTTATCTGTTTTAGCTTATTCAACTTTTCCTTTGCTTATTAGTGCTTAAATAAGGCCCAAACATTTGCAGTTTATATGTTTTAGTAGGATTTAGCTTTTTCTGCATTTTTCCTACTTATTTCGTGCTTATTTTTGGTTTATAAAATAGTGTCTTTTCAAAAGTGCTTATTTTTCTGACCTTAAAAAAGTTGTAAAAAAATGGCATTTAAAAATATTTGGGAAAAGGGAAGTCCCAAGTGAGCTATGGCTCGAACCTGGGACCTCAATCCCCGCTCACCCAAACGTCCCACAACAACACAATGACTAAAAAAATAAAAACCCTACACCATCATGCTACAAACTCATCTGTTAGTATCTTTCATTAGTAATCTTTTATATACATTTTAGGCATTTTAGTTTAATAAGTTGTTTTAGCTTATTTGGCAGCTTATTCGATAAGCTGTGTTTCCAAGCGTATTTTTCATAGATTCCTCTTAGTTCAAGCTACTTTTTATAATTTTTTCAAAATTTTTATAATCAGTTTAGTAATTTTAAACATTTATTTTTATTAAAAACTTTAAAAATTCATAAAAAATAGAAAAATAATCAAAAAAATATAATTCTTTTTTAGAAAATTTTCTTTTATCATATAGTTTCTAGGAAAATTAGTTTTGCTTCCGTAGGGTTAAAATTGCAAAATTTCAATTTTTAAAGAACGGGATTCGTTTCCGTTCACGTTTTTCGTATTTTTAAGCTCAATTCAACTCCGTTTTTGTTCTAGTTTTCTTTAATCTTACTTTTTAGTCAATTAGGGTTAGTTAAAAGTGAAAAATTCATTTTAGGTTTATTTTTGAAAATTTAGGGTTTTTAGATCCCGTTTAGGATTTCCGTTTTACGTTTTTAGCTAAAAAGTTGTATCCCCTTAAATATTTTTAAGTTTTTGCCTTAATTTTCTCATAGTTTTAGATAACCAATATCAATCTTATCCCATTCAAGCATCGATTCTCAAAACGACTCTCGACTTTCAATTGCTTTCCTCATCGGGGATAACGACCCGGGAATCATACTTCCGGATTACTATAACTGAGATCTTTTGATTCCTACTTTTTATATATATATATAATTTATATATATATATATATATATATATATATATATATATATATATATATATAAAATATATATATTATATATATATCTATATATAAAAGATATAATAATATATATATATATATATATATATATATATTTATAAGTATATTTTATATATATTTACTATATATTAAAGAGTGTAGTCAGAAGTGATCAGTACTCATGCAAAGAGGCAAAGTAATTACTTATGCACCGAGACAACTAAAGATCAATGAGAAGAATTATACAACGCACGACCTAGAATTGGGAGCTGTTGTGTTTGCCCTTAATGTAACAACCGGCAATTTTTGGAATTTTAAATAACTATTTTACCCTTTGACTTTTTGGGTCCGACTTGACTTTTTGACTTTTGACCTTTAATTGTCACATAAAAACGATTACCGCGTAACCGGTAATTTTTCGAAACATCGTTAAATAATAAATCATAATTATTATTACATATATCTCATTTACAAATTTAGTTTTAAAACTTATTTGACTTGAAAACGAGGAGTTAGATGTTATTCCTAAGTTGACTTATCAAAAACGACCCCCTAAATCACGTTTTCACGACCCGGACTCTAAAGCAATTTGATGTAAAACGACATTCCGGACAACTTTTTAGTTTTGCCCGAGACCCGAAAACAAGCAGAAAATGACTGAAATACCCTCGCAAAATTTTAGAAACGAGAACAACGTGTACCGACGAGGAAATAATTAAATTATAATTAATTATCACTTTTTATTAAATAAAAATATTTAATAAATTTTGTTAACATCAATGTTCAAATTAAAGTTTCATTTTTACGGACAAAGCTTGCCCGTGATACCCGATGGCTACACAAATAAATAATAAACACTTAAATAAATTTTATAAAACATTTATAAAATACTAGTCGCGTAAATACTCATTTTTATGGGAAAAATCATTTGAAACGCAATGGCGCAAGTTTCGTGTTTTAAATCATATGTTAAGTAGCTTAAACGAGTCCCGAACCATTATTTTACAAAAGTTACACTTTTGGTCCCTGTGGTTATATTTACATCATCACCCTCAATCTATTATACACTTGTCATATGTTTTTAACTTTATTATATATATAGAAAATGAATTAGGGTTTCTTTCATTTTGTGTCATAACCCTAGCCTCCCATTTTCCTCCTCCCCTTTTTTCCCGCGCCACAACATCCTCCGGAGAGATGCTGGCATGCTCCGGGGACCACAGGCACCGACCATACAACCACACCTCATCACCTCCTCACCACGGTAACCATATCAACATCATCACGATCGTCACCACCATCCCCTCCATCATCATCCGCCGCCTGCACCACCATTTTCATCAGCCACCATGGCTGCCCCACCTTCGCAGCCCCCCGACCACCGTTCACTACCACGGCCAACACCATCAACCACCTCACACCATTATTGCCATGGCTCAGCCCGCCACCTATAACCGCGGCCACCAGAAAAAAAAAAAGTGGAAGGTAAGGGGGGGGACAACCACACACTGACCAAGGGGCAATATGGTTTTAAAGCAGCACCAAGGGTGCATTTGGATTTGGGTTCAACACCACAAGGGTGCGTATGGTTTATAAAACGCCCCTATAAGGTGCGGTTGGTTTTGTAAAATAAGCACCGAAGGGTGCGTTGGGTTTTGGGTCAGAGGGTGTGTTTGGGTGAGCAGAAACACCGTAAGGGTGTGTTTAGGTAAGCAGAGACACTGTAAGGGTGTGTTTGGGTTAGCAGAAAAACCAATAAGGGTGCGTTTGGGTTAATATAAATCGCCTAATAAATATATTGCAAGTTTTGGTAAAATATAAAAACCGGATTAAATGGTGGTTAATGGTTAAGTAAATGTCTTATATATTATTTTCGTTATTGTGTTTTATAATCCTAAGTGCGTGTTTGGTTTTACTTACTTTGTCACTTATTCATTTAGTTTATATATATATTGAAACGAGGGAGTATTTTGCAATACGGATTGATTGAAAAGGGAAGAATATTGGATTTTGTAAAAATGGGAAACGTCTTATAAACGAATAAGTAATGCCGAAATTTCTATAAATTTATATGTTTAGTCATTTTCACTATAATTTCTATTATTTTATAAACCCGATAAAAGGACGAAGTTATATAGTTTTAAGATTATTAATTTGTATTATACAATAACCCGAAAAACGAACGAAAACTATACTTTTACAATGAGACAACTATTTTAGCCACAACCCGTCAAGAAAACGAAATACAAATTTATAAAATATTATTTTATATTTTATAATTGTCAACTAGAAGATAACATCATAACTGCTGTAAAAGCTTTACAAGCATCGTTTAACATAATTTGTAACCTTAAAACGTACGTTTACATTTATGCAAGAACTTTTTATTTAATTAAGTGGTGATTTCTAAAAACGTGTCAAACTATTTGGTTTAATTAGTTACTCATACTTCTTATATAATACTTGCAAAGTATTATATACTTCACATTAATCTTTGGATTGTTTGTCTTTGTTATATAATTCACGGTATGAGTTATATAATTGTTTATTTTTTATATGTAATATATACGAAATATATTACATACTTTGCATTTACTTTTCGATTTATTTTATTTAACCAACCACCCAACTATTACAACTTGGAATCTAAATCTTTTATCAACGTGTCGCGTTGATGTAACCATCCATCGAAAAACCCAAATACATTATCCTAGGCTAGTGGGTCATAGCCGTTAAGATAAACCGCAACTTCTTGGTCGAGCTTTTCATTGTGATGCAATTATGGGACAAATGTTATATCAATTTCAAGGAAATCAACGAGATTACTTTTTAAACGACACATTTAGAGGTCGTTCTCTTGTATCTTGTGTTGTTGTATTATGAAGTAACGCCCCCGAACACATTTCTGCTGCGACACATTTTTGGAGGTGTTACAGATTGGTATCAGAGCACTGGTTATAGAGAACTAGGTTGCATATTTTACCCTAGACTAAAACCGTTTTCACAAACATTGCATCACATCAAACATTTTCAAAGTGCATACACACTACTTGCTTACTTGCTTAGGTTACTTGTTACCTTAAGTGCTTACATGACATACATACATATAATATATATGCTTGCATTCCTTTTGCGCATATCGTACGTTTATTTATATAAGAGTTGATTATATAAATACTAGAACATTTCTTAAGACATTGTGAGTTGCACAATGGTCTCATTTATACATCAAACATTGTGAGTTACACAATGGTCTTATTTTACTTCTTAGACATTATGAGTTGCACAATGGTCTCACTTCGTTCTTAGACATTGTAAGTTAAACAATGGTTTCTAAGAATATGTTTTTTTATAACTTTATACAATATCTTATTACACGAAAGCCGTCAGAATTTTGTTTACATGGAATTATGTATGAATCTAAGTATTACAAGTCTTGTATGGGCGGGACTTGTAATACGAGGATTGATATGTTAACAAAACCCGTCACAGTTTTGTTTACATAGGATTATGTATGAATCTAAGTATTACAAGTCTTGTATGGGCGAGACTTGTAATAGGAAGATTGATATGATAATTGCTATGTTGTCTCGTTCATAGAGACCTTTACCTTATTTACTCTGACTGAGTACTCATTAACTATCTTGAACTCCATGGCGATCTCGCCTGATAGTTTTACTCCCCGTCTCCGAAGACGAGTTTCAAACACTCGTCCCATACTCATTAGAGAACCTGCATCGGTATGTCATTCGTCACCTTGAAGGTTATGTGAGTACGCGTATTGCATCGGAAATTATTAAGTAGGATGGTTTATAATCTCTTTATTTGAAAGGATTTTGACGCCTCTTCATTTAAATAAATAAGTTGTAAATCACCGAACCATAATTTTATCAATTTATTATTTACATAAATTAGGACGCTTCTTTTTGCAAATAATGAATTATAAATGAGTGGGCTTAATGGTATCCGATATGAAACGAGTATGAACTCGAACCCGATAATCACCGAAATCCGTTAAAAAGGTCTAGAAACACAATCGCGCCTTACCACTCAGCAGAATCTTAAGGTCTCACTTAGAACTACCTTATTCATTCTTAAGTTAGAACTTTTGCCGTTACAAATATTTACGATCATGAACTGTTTGTGGAGGTAACCGACTTGCGCACACTTGAGCTAATGGAGTTGATTCATCCTCGAACTAACGACTGAGTACCATATTCCGCCGTCTATCACATAAACTCTCCCGCGAGCTCCTACCATTTGTTGAACTCTATTATGAGGATATTGTTTCTTGAATGCCCTCACTCTCTGCATTCCATCACCATTTGTTAGGGTTATTGTCGTTATGGTTGCTGTCGTTGGGTCCTGGAGCGGTCCCAACTTGTACAACTTTATCCAATAGGTAATGCAACCCCCCTTAAACCAGATAAACACCTATCGACGAAAGAGATAGTCGAACTATTCATTTCGGGCCACTAGTACGAAGACTTAGGTCGCGATACATCCTGGTACTGCTAAGTAAGTTGGATACTTACATCCATTTGCCTCGTCCAATATTAATCATCGAACAATACATATATCAAAAATGAGACTCCGTCCTTAAACAGTTAAAACTTTACACAAACATACTCACGCGACTATACTTTTCCCTTCGACGCTTTCACTATTAAGAGACTTTTCTTATAACACGTTTATATCAGTCATAAGACCTGTAATGATATTTTTGAGATACCTATTTTGATGGATTAAATATCCTGGTCAAACCTAGCCAAAATTTTTGGTATAACGAGAATTGTCAAAACATCTAATTTTGCTGAATAAAGTTATCAGCGTCTTGTTTAGAACAGGTTTATTAAATCTTAAATCTTTTCTTGGTCACACAATCAGTTAACACAAATTAAATCTCGGGACGAGATTCCTTTAAGGGGTAGGTACTGTAACAACCGGCAATTTTTGAAATTTAAATGACTATTTTACCCTTTGACTTTTCGGGTCCGACTTGACTTTTTGACTTTTGATCTCTTATTGTCACATAAAAACGATTACCGCATAACCGGCAATTTTTCGGAACATATTTAAATGATAAATCATATTTATTATTACATATCTCTCATGTGCAAATTTATTTTTTTAACTTATTTGACTTGAAAACGAGAAGATATATGTTAATTCATAAGTTGACTTATCAAAAACGACTCGCTAAATCACGTTTTCATGACTCGGATTCTAAAGCAATTTGATGTAAAACGACATTCCGGACAACTTTTTAGTTTTGCCCGAGACCCGAAAACAAGCAGAAAATGACCGAAATACCATTGCAAAATTTTAGAAACGAGAACAACGCGTACCGACGCGAAAATAATTAAATTATATTTAATTATCACTTTTTATTAAATATAAATATTTAATAAATTATTTAACATTTTATTCAAAAGCGTTTATTTAAAAACGAGAATATTCAAGTTAGAGTTTTATTTTACGGACAAAGCTTACCCAATGACTACCAAATAAATAATAATCATTTTAAATATATTTTATAAAAACATTTATAAAATAATAGTCGAGTAAATACTCATTTTCGTGGGAAAAATTATTTGGAACGCGATGGCGCAACTTTCGTGACTTGAAACATCCGTTAAGTAGATAAAACGAGTCCCGAAAACATATTTACCAAAAGTTACACTTATGGTCCCTCTAATAATATTTACAACTTTCACCCTAAACTATATTAAACTTGCCACATTTTTTTGAAAGTTTCTTATATATAAGAAAACCCATTTAGGGTTATCATAATAACCTAGCCTCTCTCCCTCGCCTCTCCCAATTTCCGGCGCCGCTTCGGCGACTTCCGGCCACCTCTGGCCAACAGCCGCCGCTCCTCTCCATCATCTCCTCACCCCCGTAACCACATCAACATCATCACCCCGTCATCATCGTCGCTGCATTATCTTTTTCTCGCAGCCTTTACAACACCACAACCACCCCACCACCCTCTCCACTCTACCAACGCCACCACAGCCACCACCTCCCAAGGGTGCGTGTAGTTTTACAACCACCAGCATAGGGTGCGTTTTGGTTTTGATAATTGCACCAAAGGGTGCGTTGGGTTTACTGGAAGCAACAACAGGGTGCTTTTGGTTCACTGGTCAGCACCAAAAAGGGGTGCGTTGGCTTCTCAGTCAACCCAAAAAGGATGCGTTTGTTTTTCGTAGCATAAGGGTGCGTTGGTTTGATGGTCAGCACCATAAAGGGTGCGTTGGGTTTAAGAATAGCACCACAGGTGCGTTTGGTTTCAGGGTCAGCACCACAAGGCCGCATGCGTGTGGTTTTTCATCACCTAAGGGTGCGTTGGTTTGTGTTTGGGTGAGCAGAAAACACCCAAAAGGTGTGTTTGGTTTAGCAGAAACACCACAAAGGGGGTGTTTGGGTTAACAGCAGTTAGGGTGCGTTTGGTTTTGGGGTTAACAGCAGTTAGGGTGCGTTTGGTTTAGCAGATTGCACCAAGGGGTGTGTTTAGGTTAAGAGAAACACAATTAGGGTGTGTTTGGGTGAGCAGGAAATCGTAAAGGGTGTGTTTGGGTGAGCAGAAACACCGTAAGGGTGTGTTTGGGTTAGCAGAAAAACCAATAAGGGTGTTTTTGGGTTAATATAAATCGCCTAATAAATATATTTCAGGTTTTGGTAAAATAAAAACCGGATTAAATGGTGGTTAATGGTTAAGTAAATGTGTTTTATATTATTTTCGTTATTGTGTTTTATAATCCTAAGGGCGTGTTTGGTTTTACTTACCTTGTCACTTATTGATTTATTTAGATATATATTGAAACGAGGAAGTATTTTGCAATACGGATTGATTGAAAAGGGAAGAACATTGGATTTTTTAAAAATGGGAAACGTCTTATAAACGAATAAGTTATGCCGAAATTTCTATAAATTTCTATGTTTAGTCATTTTCACTATAATTTCTATTATTTTAGAAACCCGATAAAAGGACGAAGTTATATAGTTTTAAGATTATTAATTTGTATTATAGAATTACCCGACAAACGAACGAAAACTATACTTTTACAATGAGACAACTATTTTAGCCACAACCCGTCGAGGAAACGAAATACAAATTTATAAAATATTATTTTATATTTTATAATTGTCAACTAGAAGATAACATATAACTGTTGTAAAAGCTTTACAAGCATCGTTTAACATAATTTGTAACCTTAAAACGTACGTTTACATTTATGCAAGAACTTTTTATTTAATTAAGTGGTGATTTCCAAAAACGTGTCAAACTATTTGGTTTAATTAGTTACTCACACTTCTTATATAATACTTGCAAAGTATTATATACTTCACATTAATTTTGGATTGTTTGTCTTTGTTATATAATTCACGGTATGAGTTATATAATTGTTTATTTTTCATATGTAATATATACGGAATATATTACATACTTTGCGTTTACTTTTCGATTTATTTAATTTAATCAACCACCCAACTATTACAACTTGGAATCTAAATCTTTTATCAACGTGTCGCGTTGATGTAACCATCCATCGAAAAACCCAAATACATTATCCTAGGCTAGTGGGTCATAGCCGTTAAGATAAACCGCAACTTCTTGGTCGAGCCGTTCTGGTTTCCGTTTGTGTTGTGCTTAATATGTGCATTCCTGCCAATCGTTCAACGTCATCAATGTGAGCTTATAGCCCCATGTTTTACTTGTTTTACATATATTTTTGGGGTGAGAACATGCTTGTTTGCAAATGCAGTTACATGGTTGATTACAAATTGGTTTACATACTCATTTACATAGCTCGCTATGGGATACATTAATTGAATTCATTTTTGTTCGCAATTACATACTTTACTTTTGAAATGATTACGGATTAGCTTAAGCGGATTGAACTGATAACTGCAAGTAAATGCCTGGGTGTTCTTGGAGGGGACACCTGCGAGGGGTACATATTCATTACTGCCCGGGTGTTCTTGGAGGGGACACCTGTGATGGGTACATATGGTATTCATTACTGCCCGGGTGTTCTTGGAGGGGACACCTACAATGGGTAGATAGTGCATCGGTTTCATGAACTTAGAGTAATTGTAATCATTGTTTTATACACACATGAGTATTTATGTTGCCTTGAATAAAATGGCAATACATACTTTGGACAATTGCGGTCCAATTTTCATACATTTTGGAAGAACATTTAAGGATTAAAATGGTCATACACGCTTTACAGAACTTTGGTTCAACATTTATACTTACAAAAACCTATGAACTCACCAACTTTATGTTGACCCTTTTAAGCATGTTTTTCTCAGGTGAACTAGATGCTTGGCATATTTGATGTGCACTGGAGTCTAAATTGGACAAGATTTCATTTATAGATTTCTACTTACATACAAATGATCAAATCTCGTTGGGTTATTTTCAAGCTTTTCATTGTAATGCAATTATAGGACAAATGTTATATCAATTTCAAGGAAATCAACGAGATTACTTTTCAAACGACACATTTAAAGGTCGTTCTCTTGTATCTTGTGTTGTTGTATTATGAAGTAACGCCCCCGGACACATTTCCGCTGCGACACATTCTTGGGGGTGTTACAAAGAAGCTATTAGGGAAATCGAAAAGAAAAACCTAGAAAATATTGTTGAGGATGAAACATTAGAGATTGATGAAATAGTCAATATTAAGGAATCTAGGAACCATCCTGTAACATCCGAGATTTTTCGAAATTTTAAAAGACTATTTTAACCTTTGACTTTTCGAGTCTGACTTGACTTTTTGATTTTTAACATTTTATTGTCTAATAAAAGCAATTACCGCATGACCGGTAAAATTTTCGGAAGGTATTTAAATAATAAATTATATTTATTATTACACACCGTGAGTACAAAGTTATTTTAACTTATTTGATTCGAAAACGAAAAATGATATATATTAATTTATAGTTGATTTATAAAAAACGAACCACTAAATCACGTTTTCACGATTCTGACCCTAAAGCAATTTGATGTAAAACGATATTTCAGACAACTTTTTAGTTTCAACCGAGACTTGAAAACCAACAGAAAAGAGCTAAAACAGCCTCGCTAAATTTTGAAAATGACGTACAACGCGTACCGACACAAAAAGTATTTAATTATATTAAATATTCGCTTCTTATTAAATAAAAGTATTTAATAAATTATTTATCATGTTACTCAAAAACGTTTATTTAAAAATGCAATTTTTTTTAAAGTTCATTTTACGGACAAAGATTGTCAGAGACACACAAATAAATAATGAACCTTTTATTTAAATTTTATAAAAGATTTATAAAATTATAGTCATATATATACTCATTTTGTTAGAAAAATTATTTAGAAAACAATGACGCAAGTTTCGTATTTTAATTCATCAGTAAACTAGCCTAAACGAGTCCCGAACCGTTATATAACGAAAGTTACACTTCTGGTCCCTCTAGAAATAATTATAACTTTAACCTTAAACTATACTAGGCTTGTCAATTCTTCTTTGAAACTTTCATATATATATATAGAAAAGGGTGTAGGGTTTCTCATAAAACCTAGCCCCCCTCCACTTTTCTCTCTAACTTTTTCGGCCAACTTCCGGCCGCCGCCACCTAAGCAACACCACTCGGCCACCAGGACCATCTCCACCCACGTCACCACCACAACTTCATCCAAACACCACCACCCTCCTCGTCGCTACTCCAGCCGACGAACACCTACACCTCACCACAACCACGGCTGTAGCAGCCACCATCTTTACCATGCACCACCATCAACTTCAACACCACTGTGGCTCAGCCACCGTTATCCTCACCACGACATCATCCACCGCAAACACCACCACCCTCGTCGGCCCACATCTCCCCACCTCGCCATCATCTCCAGCCGGTTGCCACCTCGACTCAGTCTCCATGGCTCAGTCGCGCCTTTGACAGCCGCCGTGTTGTTGCCATCATCCGAGAAATGGTTTCGGGTTAACTTGGTTTAGTATGGGGGCACGAATAGGATTTTTGGATGATTTGTGTTATCGGTTAAAATGAACGATTTATAAAACATAAACCGGATTAAATGGTGGTTCTAAACTTGGTTAAACAAATGTGTTGAATATTATTTTTCATTTTTGGTTTTTATAAATTTTAGGGTGTGTTTGGGTTTGTGTGTAAATCTGCCATTTTAGGGTGTTTGGATTTGTGTTTTATGGCAGAAAAAGGAGTGTTTGGATATGGGTTTAAAACTGCCTAAAGGGGGTGTTTGGTTTTGGGAGTTAACAGCCCATAAGGGGCTGTTTGGAATTGGGTTTAAGGCTGCCTATATAGGGCGTTTGGTTTTGTGTTTTACAACATATAGGGTGTGCTTGGTTTTGCTTATCGTTGGTATTTATTTAGTCTAGTTAAAAATATATTGAAATGTAGATACTTTGCAAACACGGATTGATTGAAAAGGAGAAAACGTTAAATTTTGTAAAAATGGAAAACGTTGTATAAACGAATAGATCATGTCAAAATTTTTATAAATTTATATACTTAGTATTGTTCGCTACAAATTCTATTATTTTAGAAACTCGATAAAAGGACGAAGTTGTATACTTCTAAGATTATTAAATTGTAACCTTAAGGCGTGCGTCTACTTTTATACAAGAACTTTTTATTAATTTAATTAGGGATTTCCGAACATGTGTCAAATTATTTTGTTT
>BQNB010146993.1:0-16499 GCA_026074375.1 Tanacetum coccineum
AGATATTGAAAATATTTCTTGCTAAAGAAAATGTAGAACCTGGATTTGATGTACAAAGCCTTGTAAATGCAACGGAAGGATATTTAGGGAGTGATTTAAAGGTAATTTTCATGTTTATAACTATTATATATTGAATTGCCAAATTAGTAAAGTCACGTCTGACGCGAAACACATTTTGTTCAGAAATTAACTTAATTCTTTTCTAGCCAATCTTAGTAATTTACCTATTGGACAGATAATTAAGTAACAACAATTAACTGTAAAATTTAATTATATTTTCAAGAACTTCTAGATGAAGAAAAGAAAGTGAGCATCCTACAACCTTTTCATTTAGTAAAATTTGGCCATACTGGTTAACCCTCACTGGAAATGTTTTAGAAGCAACTTAAGATCATACTGGTTTTCATATTTTGCTTCTAGAAATTGCATAAGTAATTCATCCCTCTTTTAAACTTAGTGATATTAGCTCCAGTTTTGAGCCTTCCAATCCAAATCCGATTTAATGAGAGCTCGAACGTTTACAACTCACCTTTTTACCTTTATGGTAACATAGACATCTACCATCTCTCCAACCTCTTCGAATGACTTATGTAGTTTGGGCTTATTTATAACATGGAAACGCGTACAATACAAAAAAAATTCCATTTTTTCACACAATTTTAAATAGTGTGGAAAATATTTTGAGTTTATTCACATATAAGTGTGTAAAAAAATTGTTACATAAATAAGTGTGAAAAAATTTTAAAAATCAAAAGGTTTCTATACTTATATGTGTTGCAAATAAAAGTCCATATTTTTAAATGTGAAAAAATTCATTATTTGTCCACACTTTCAAATGTGGACCCCATTTGTAACACATATAAGTGTGAAAATCTTTTGTTTTTTTAAAATTTTTTCACACTTATTTATGTAATAATTTTTTTACATATTTATATGTGTTAATAAATTCAAAATAATTTTCACACTATTTAAAAATGTGTAAAAAAGTGTGGAAAAATAGACTTTTTTTGGTGGTAACACGTTTGCGAGCATACATGTATGAATACTTCAAAATTTTAGCATGTTAAAAAGCAAGTGTATAGTTTTATCTACATTGTTTAGATAAATCTCAATTGCATTCAACTAATTGAAGATACAATATATTGTCCATATGCCTATAATTAAATGATACTTTCGACATCGCCAAAATAGAAACAGTAGTGCAACGCACATTTCATTAAACACAGTAACAAACACAATACGAAAATTCAAGCACATATCGACGACGTTGTCACGTCATTTGATATGTTAAATTATTGTAAACGACGGTGCATGACACACCCTATCTGCATGCATGCCTTAATTATATATTACCACACACACATATGCCTATTATTTGGTTGTTTCACATGCATGTCCGCAGACACATGCTTACCAAACCGTAACAAACTAAACTATTCAACACAAGTGCTGCCTAGATTTATGTCACTGCAATGGTAAGGATAGCAACATCCCGAGCTGAGTAAAGTGCATTGAACGCCCAAGGCTCTACAGTTTGGGTCGGGGCGACATCTTCCATCACCATAACCATCGCACTTAAGCCCTTCACAGCACCAATCAAGCAGCCCACACGGCTGGTCTTCACCAGGAGGAACGCAATTCCTACTCGGGGATGATTTCCTTGAAAGTGTCACTACCTTCCCATCATCCAAAAGGAATTTTCCAATTTGAACTCGATGAGCCTGCACAAAGGGAGGGTAGAAGAGGACATTATATCCAATTTTAAAGGTGTCTTTGCCATAGTTTGATTTCTTAATTTCACATGAGAGCTAAGTGAAGATGGTTTGCGGATAATACTAAATGTTAGCGCAAGCATCTCTCTTTAGCTTAAGCAATTCAATTACTTTATTACAAACTAACAATCTATCACATGCATGTAACGTACCTTACTCTCATGCTATGTACTCCTCTCATCCCTCTGATCATGCATGGTCGTATTTGATCGTCCACTGCGACCAGAAAATAACCTCATTGCACCGCATTTGATCGAGCGAAAAGCATAAAATGTCGAGCTCATACTCGGGATAACAACGAGAAGTAACACCACTGCATACATTTCGTCATCATGAATCCTCTTAATGCTAGTAATTGCCTGTAACAGCTAATGGTTCATGTATAGTGTTAGCTTTGAGTACTGCAACTAGCGCTAGTCTATTTATAGAACTTATTATCAATTATGATTACGGGTTAACCCGTGAGTTTCGGTTGAACCCGAAAAACCATTTTGGTGTATCCGGACCATCTATGATTAAATGTTTCCTATTTGTTTTGTGACATTTCAACAACTAAGAAAAAAAAGACAAAAAACATGTGGCGGATTAAATGAGTGGCCACATACACGTGAAAATTAAATACGCCTGTCAATCATGGCGTGGCCATATGTGCATGATGCCTTTGCCGTTCAAAAAAATAAATATGTGCATGATACCTGTTGGCATGACTATTTACATATATCCAAAAAGCATTACGCTCTACGACAAAAGCTTATACTTTATAAATAAATAAGCTTATACTTTATAGATAAGCCCAAAAGAAAGCCCATATCTAGCCTACTAATTTGGTGAAAGAAGGCCAGCCAAAACCATTCTTTTCGAGAAAACATACTTTTTGGGTGCATCTTTTCGGATAACATTTAATACATCACTACCAAACATTTAATATGTGGCCCTTAAACGAAAAACACATGTTAGCATTTTTTGTCAACCATCAATAAGATTTAAAAAGATTTTGAGTATTAATTAGTGGGTTGATGCTTAATTTGTGATTATATATGGTATCGTTATCTGGTATGGCATAGTCCAATATTATACAATCGCATTTGTATGAGCCTTATATATTTTTAAGGGTATGAAACTATTCAACAAGTGAAAATTAATGATCGAAGCACACGCTATACTTATTCCTTGAAGTATACAATAAATATCTATAAGAGTGGATGTTTGTGTATGTGTCCAGACAATACATGTTGGACGATACACTAACCGTCGTAGGTTTTTCGAAGGGTACATCTCATCACCGAAGGAAATTGATTATAGATTATTCATTTTCTTATTCCTAATATGTTTGGGTGATAACTTTTTTAAAATCGTTTTCAAAAGTAAAAACAAACAGAATACTCTAATGGCTCTATGTTAAGAGGATTAAAACTACCATACATGAAAGATATAGATTTATCTTCCTTTAGACCCTTTCTTAAGAGGAATTGATTGACACACTCTCATTTCTTATTTGTACAATCAAATGTACAATCTGGTAAAGTATTACAAAACTTTGACCTGAGTCCAGCCCATACCCGGCCTACATCAACAGTTAGATCCGGGACTAATGCATGAATCTCAACATATTATGTACACGTATATCCAAAAAAATAACTTTGCATAAATAATAATGAAATTTATTAATCGTTTAATGACATGAGACATCGTCTAGAATCTACTAGTACAGTAAACTTAGTGTTAAAAAAATTGGAACCTGATACGAGCGTTCATATTTCACATGGCAGACCATGTTAGATTGACCTTATTTTTTGCATATGCAAAACAAATTAAATGACGTTTTCTTATAATGAGATTTCTAAAATTAATTTTATATAATGGACGATCAGGTGGCTGGCTACACGAAAAAAAAATCTATTCGGCTACGTATAACATGATATAAGTACAAGAAAAAATGTTATATATATAAAGCAAACATAATTATCTAATTAAAAACAATAGATACAACCTTAGAATGTCAAACATATAACACGAAAACACCCAAATTCAAGAACAAGATAATCTCACTTTAAAAAAAATACAGGCAGCAGCAAAAAAAGTTACCCCGCAGCAACGCACGGATCGATTCCACCTTGTTTTTCCTCATTGACAATTAATTAAGGTGAATTCTATTTTATCAAAACTTCAAAACTGATCAATTTGTTTAGATATATATTTTTCAAACAATTTTGGTTTAGAAATATTTGTTTTGTCTTTGTGCTATCTCTGAAGATGAAATTATCAATATAGAGATATTTTTTTAGCACAAAATATTAATGAAAGATCAAGCGAAGTTGCCCCCTGGACTACCTCATTAACTATTTAAGTTTCTTAGAAAAAAAATAAAGTTTTGGAAATGTGTAATTTGAAATTATTAGAAATGGTTTTATGGAGCTGACCTTGAGATTATAATATATCACCTTGTGATTAGAATATTTCATCGGAGTCGTTTGTTAGCCACTCGAAATTATATCAGTAAAAACTCAACACTGGTCGAGTCCAAATGAGCTTGAGTCCAAGCTCGAGCTCAGTTTGAGACTCATTCAATAAAAGAGCTTGATCTCGAGCTAATTCATACCTACTGATCAATTAGACTTGAGAGTTTACACAAACATTCTGCATGTATTTTAGTTCAAAATATAATCTTATACCTTTAGCTTTTAATTATAATCTTCGACTTCATGTTGTTCTAATCTAAGTTATATGTTGTTTCGTGAATATTACAGTAATCAGGTTGATAGTTTGTTTGGTGCTCACCGTGCGGGCTTTGAGCATGAAGCTACAAGAAGAATGAGGAAAAAGTTTATGGATTAAGATCAAAAGATAGTCAGAGGATTCTTATCCTTGGTGCAACAAATTGACTGCTTGACCTTGATGATGCCGTCATCCGTCGATTACCACGAAGGTAAGAAAGTACTCGAGAATACTCTGGGTATTTTATGATAAACATATTGAACTTAGACAAAGGGGTGTAAATGCTTAAGGATGTTGGTTTTAGGATATATGTGGACTTGCCGGATGCTGACAATAGATCGAAGATATTGAAAATATTTCTTGCTAAAGAAAATGTAGAACCTGGATTTGATGTACAAAGCCTTGCAAATGCAACGGAAGGATATTCAGGGAGTGATTTAAAGGTAATTTTCATGTTTATAACTATTATAAATTGGTAAAGTCACGTTGGGCTGACGCGAAACACATTTTGTTCAGAAATTGACTTAATTCTTTTCTAGCCAATCTTAGTAAATTCACCTGTTAAACAGATAATAAAGTAATTAACTGTAAAATTGACTTTATTAAACTTTAATTATATTTCTTTCTTTTTTGCAGAACCTTTGCATTGTTGCAGCATATATGGCGATTTCAAAAGATTCTCTTCATTTGATCGATCTTCTTTAGCCTGTTTGATTATCATTCATCAAGAAGGAACAAAAAGGGTGATACATAGCTTTGTTTCCGGTTCGATCGAAAGAAGAAGATAATAACAAATTCACCAATGATAGGCGTTTTCAATCCTATTTTCGGATCTTGGCTATTCTGTTGTTAAATAACGATGGCAATTGGCACAGGTCACCGATCTAATAATTATTCAGAAAGCAAAAGGAACGATCATCTCGATAATAATCGTCGTCAAGAGCAACGTAACAAAGGTATTCCCAACAAATTCCATCCTAATTTTCGTGAGGAACATAAGTCGTTTTCATCAATCTTTGTTTCTAATATCCCATGGAATGCGTCGGTCCAAGATCTTTGGGATATTTGTAACAAATGGGGTGTGGTGATCTTGCTTCTAAGTGGGTTGATTTAGCTAAGTGTTGATATTAAACTGGCCTTTTGCATAATATAGATTATTTTTGTACTAGTAGTTTTATTAACGTGTTTGTTATTAATATCGAAGTCTAAATCTTAAAACTATAGGTGGGGCCATCTGTTGCTTATGATGCGGCAAGCATGAACGAACTCAGGAAATGGAACGACCAATATGGAGAAGGTGGAAGCCGGAAAAAATCACCGTTCGGATTTTGATACTACCAACAGCATCGGTTTTTTGTTTTGGATTGTAATGAGTTACTCCGTCGGAAGATAAGTAGCTAGTTACCTTTGCAACCACAATTCTTTCGTACTTGTTGTTATCGATGGGGAGAGTTGCCTGTTGAATATCATTTATATATTAGTAGTCCAACTAACTGTATAAGATTATAGATAGATGCTGTACAGTTGTTCTTCTTAATTTTTGCATCTATTTTATAAGATCTCGTCTTCACCTGAAATGTCATGGGTGACATTACCATTTAACCTTTAGATTGCTGTGTGCTTCAAGACAGTGATCTTACTATGAGACTCGTCAATTGCTTTTCATTCAATTAACCTCATCACATCCTCTGATGATCAGTGTTAAAATTGTGCATCTGGTAAAGAGATAACATTCACAATATACGTTGGATGGATTTTTAACATTCTATCGGAGTATATGGATTGATTTAGGCCATAGCTGAATACACATGTATACTGTTAGACATGTTATACGGCCTTCAATAATCTAGTATATCGTTTCAATATTCTGACACTATCGAGCAAGTACCAGATTGAGGATCCCCCATGAAGTATCAGGCCATGATTTTTCCTTGGCATTCTGCCAAAATATGCAATCCAACCTTCCACGACACTCTTATCCACGGCTTTCCCCTTCCAATAGAAGCCGCAGCCTTGTTCACTCTATTCTGACCCGAAACAACTTGGGTTGCCAAACAATGGGTTCTTTCCTCACTCATTTTATACACACTCTCAAGAGATCCAATCTAGTCTTTCTTTGACGCATTAAAACACCTTCTCTGTGAGCTAAGTGAATCTATTTAGCTTAAGCCATTACTTTGTTGACTTAACTAATATCTATCACATGCATGTAACGTACCTTACTCATGCCTATTACTCCTTCATCCAGATCATGCATGGTCGTTTGATCGTCCACGACCATGAAAATATCCTCATCACCGTCATTGTTCGAGGAAAAGCATAAAACCGAGCTTGTAGCCGTGATAACAACGAGAAGAAACACCATTGCATACATATTCTTCATCATGAATCTCTTATGCTAGTATTGCTAAACAAGTGTTTGTTTATGTTGTTGTGAGGTACTACTGCAACTGCGCTGACTAGGTCTATTATAGACCTTATTTTCAATTATGGTTACGGGTTTACTCGTTGAGTTGCGGTGCCAGGAAAACATTGTGGTATATCTGGACCAAATTTCTATGTAGTAGACAATGTTTTTGTGGAACGTTCAAAAACTAAGAAAAAAATATAAAAAAACACGCGCGGTGGATAAAATATGAGTGTATGATAATACGTGCAATTAAAAAAAAAAATACTCCGTGGTCAATCATGGAGTGCGCCATATATGCTTGAGCCTGTTGGCATGGACTATTTTTCCTCATTGACAATTAAGCGCGAATTATATTTTATCAAAACTTCAAAACTGATCAATTTGTTTAGATAAATATTTTTCAAACAATTTTGGTTTAGAAATATTTGTTTAGTCTTTCTGCTATCTGAAGATGATATTATCAACACAGAGATATTTTTTTAGCACAAAATATCAATGAATGATCAAGTGAAATTGCCCCGACCACCTCATTAACTATTTAAATTTCTTAGATAATACTCAACAAAAAAACAAGTTTTCGAAATGTGTAATTTGAAATTTGATAGGAATTGGTTTTTATGTTGAGCGGATCTTGAGATGATAATAAATCTCCTTGTGATGATGAATATTTATCGGAGTCGTTTGTTAGCCCACTCCAAATTATATCAGTAAAAAACTCAACTCTGGTTGGAGTCAAATGAGCTTGCGTCCAGCTTTGAGCTCAGTTTGAGACTCATTCTATAAAGAGCTTTGATCTCGAGTACTAATAGCATATCCTACTCGACTCAATTAGACACTTGTGAGGTTTTACACAAACATTTGCCATGTATTTTAGTTCAAAAATATAATCTTATACCTATAGCTTTTAATTATATTTCTTCGACTTTATGTTGTTTAATCTATGTTATTGTTGTTTCTGTGAATATTACAATTATAAGGTTGATAGTTTGTTTCGTGGTCATCCGTGCGGCCTTTGAGCAATGAAGCTACATGAAGAATGAGGAAAAAGTTTATGGATTTTAAGATCAAAAGATAGTCAGAGGATTCTATTTCCTTTGTGCAACAATTGATCTGCTTGACCTTGATGATGCGTATCCGTCGATTTCCAAACGAAGGTAAGAAAGTACCGCGAGAATACTCTGGGTTTTAATGATAAACGTATTGAACTTAGACAAAGGGGTGTAAATGCTTCAGGATGTTGGTTTTAGGATTTATGTGGATTTGCCGGATGCTGACAATAGATCGAAGATATTGAAAATATTTCTTGCTAAAGAAAATGTAGAACCTGGATTTGATGTACAAAGCCTTGCAAATGCAACGGAAGGATATTCAGGGAGTGATTTAAAGGTAATTTTCATGTTTATAACTATTATAAATTGGTAAAGTCACGTTGGGCTGACGCGAAACACATTTTGTTCAGAAATTGACTTAATTCTTTTCTAGCCAATCTTAGTAAATTTACCTATTAAACAGATAATAAAGTAACCACAATTAACTGTAAAATTGACTTTATTAAACTTTAATTATATTTCTTTCTTTTTTGCAGAACCTTTGCATTGTTGCAGCATATAGACCTGTTCAAGAACTTCTAGATGAAGAAAAGAAAGTGAGCATCCTACAACCTTTTTATTTAGTAAAATTTGGCCATACTGGTTAACCCTTCAATGTCACTGGAAATGTTTTAGTAGCAACTTAAGACCATACAGGTTTTCATATTTTGCTTCTAGAAATTGCATAACTAATTCATCCTTCTTTTAAACTTAGTGATGTTATCTCCAGGTTTGAACCTTCCATCCAAATCCGATTTAATAAGAGCTCGAACGTTTACAACTCACCTTTTAACCTTTATGGTAACATAGACATCTACTATCTCTCCAACCTCTTCGAATGACTTATGTAGTTTGGGCTTATTTATAACATGGAAACGGGTAACACGTTTGTGAGCATATATACATGTATGAGTGAAGATACAATATAGTGTCCATATGCCTATAATTGAATGCTACTTTCGACATCGCCAAAATAGAAACATTAGTGCAACGCACATTTCATTAAACACAGTAACAAACACAATGCGGAAATTCAAGCACATATCGACGACGTTGTCACGTCATTTGATATGTTAGATTATTGTAGACGACGGTACATACATGACACAGCGTATCTGCATGCATGCCTTAATTATATATTACCACACACATATATATAGCAAGCCAACAATATTATCTGGTTGTTTCACATGCATGTCCGCAGACACATGCTTACCAAACCGTAACAAACTAAACTAGACACAAGTGCTGCCTACATGTGTGCTGCTGCAATGGTAGGGATAGCAACATGGATAGCTGAGTAAATTGCAACTACCGCCCCCGGGAATACAGTTTGGGTCGGGTTGACATCTTCCATCAAAATAACCATCGCAAGAAAGCCCTTCACAGCACCAATCAGCCAGCCCACACGGATGGTCTTCACCAGGAGGAACGCAATTCCTACTCGGGGATGATTTCCGTGAAAGTGTCAATACCTTCCCATCTTCCAAAAGGAATTTTCCAATTTAAACTGGATCAGCCTGCACAAATGGAGGGTAGAAGAGGACATTATATCTAATTTTAAAGGTGTCTTTGCCATAGTTTGATTTCGTAATTTCACATGAGAGCTAAGTGAATCTATTTAGCTTAAGCAATTACTTTGTTACTAACTAATAATCTATCACATGCATGTAACGTACCTTACTCATGCCTATTACTCCTGCATCCAGATCATGCATGATCGTTTGATCGTCCACGACCATGAAAATATCCTCACCACCATCATTGTTCGAGGAAAAGAATAAAATCGAGCTCGTACTCGTGATAACAACGAGAAGAAACACCATTGCATACATATTCTTCATCATGAATCTCTTATGCTAATATTGCTAAACAAGTGTTTGTTTATGTTGTTGTGAGGTACTACTGCAACTAGCGCTAGTCTATTTATAGACCTTATTATCAATTATGATTACGGGTTTACTCGTGAGTTTCGGTTGGACCAGGAAAACCATTTTGGTATATCTGGACCATCTATGATTAAATGTTTTGTGACATTTCAAAAACTAAGAAAAAAATATAAAAAACATGTGGTGGATAAAATGAGTGGTTCGATAATACGTGACAATTAAATACTCCCTGTCAATCATGGCGTGGCCATATATGCATGATGCCTGTTGGCATGACTATTTTTCCTCATTGACAATTAAGGCGAATTCTATTTTATCAAAACTTCAAAACTGATCAATTTGTTTAGATAAATATTTTTCAAACAATTTTGGTTTAGAAATATTTGTTTAGTCTTTCTCCTATCTGAAGATGATATTATCAACACAGAGATATTTTTTTAGCACAAAATATCAATGAATGATCAAGTGAAATTGTGTGAACCAAATAATCTTGTTCGATACTTCATATGTAATATTGTAAACACGAAGGACCAAATATGTTAGTTAGAAAATTAGTAACCGAAAGTTAGTTAAAAGCGGTTACAGAAAGTTAGTTATGTTAGTTGACTTTTTCGAAAAGACACAATGGTTCATCATGTCGATTGGAACCATATATATACATATGTAATACTCGTTTTAAATGGTTAGACGATTAGACAATATACTTATTCAATTTTTACTTTGCAACTTATATTTTCGATCCAGAGTTTGGGACAACATTTGGCATCAAGAGCAAGGGTTATTACACGAAACAATTTCTGTTTCTGCATAACGAAAACATTAGCGAGAGGCCATAGTAGAACACGCTGAAAAAGAGAAGAAACATCCTTGTTTTCCAGTGGTGAACGGTTTGGTTCTTTATCTTCCAAAGAAACAAACAACTTGAATAAGAAGAGACGTAAAGGAGATAGTGCACGATCTGTTTTGCGTGAAGGTTGCAAACGTTAACACCAAACGTTATTGGTGGGATAAAACTTTGTTGGTGACAACGAAGGGAAGGAAGAGACTCTTGGCGTATACAAGGAGACGTGGAAAACAAGAGTGGAAAACGCTAAAGAAGATTTCTTGTGTGTTTGCTATTAACGCGACGCTGGAACAAGAAAGGATACACATCGTTGGATAGAGAACGAGTGGTAAGGCTTTGTGAAACCGGTTTGAAAACAAGACACAAAGCAGTATAAGACGCGGGATATAAAGCGCAAGGAACGTTGTTGTGGAGAAAGATAGAAAGCGTATACGTGGAACAAAGAAAGGAAGGAGTACTCAAGAAAGATTTGGTGTGGAAAGAGTGTCGGTACGACATAAGAGAACAATAACAACAACGAGAATCAGAAACAAAGGAAGGACTTGTTTCGGTGCAACAGAATCAGAAACAAAGGAGTTTTGGTTCGGTGTGGTTACCAAGGCGTGGTACCAAGAGTTTGTGTGTAGGAAGGTTCTAAGAATTTCAAAGGAGACCGAGATCAAGAACAACACACAAGGAGAAAAGCAACGTGTAGTGTGGTATAAAGAGAAGAAGCAAGTTTTGCTTGTTGGCTTGTCGAATACACATATAATTCGACAACAAAAACAAGACTAGGAGGCCGAGACTTTTGATAAGAAGGAAAGCAACTCGAAAACAAAAAGGAAGCAAGGGGCGTTCGCTAGTACACGAATTGGGATTGAAACACACTCGTGGTTAATACAACATCGAGGTCACAAGTTTGTTTTTTCTGGATTTCTAGTTTATTAGAGTAGTATAGAATTATTATTTTGTACTATTAGGAAATCCCGAGAACTATTATTGATCCCGTATTACTAGGATTCCCGAAAACTATATACGTTCCCATATTAGTAGAGATACCATACTAGAAAGAATAATTCCCATACGCACTAGGAGGTGAAGATAATAAGCACGTATAAGATGACTGGTGAGGATACGGCTAGCACTTCGACACCACTAAAACCCATAATCGCACAATATCAATGCCCTAAATTGAAAAACACAAACTACACCGTTTGGGCTATACAAATTAAAGTTATATTAGAGGCACATGGTTTGTGGGAGGCTATAGAATCTAAGGACAAAACGGAAGTAGATATTAAGAAGGATAAGGCAACAATAGCCTTTTTATATCAAGCATTGACCGAAGATGTGATTTTACAAGTAGCGGGTTGCGAAACAGCAAAGGAATTATGGGATTCATTAAAAACAAGACACGTTGGGGAAGAGAAAGTGCAGCAAGCACGGTTACAATCATTAATGATTGAGTTTAATACACTTCAAATGAAGGATGATGACACGGTGGATGCATTTACGGCTAAACTAAATGGCTCTTGCCCCACAAGGCAAGTGAATTAGAAAAAACTTTGGATCATCGCTTTAGAGAAAACTATTAGACTCCACACCAGATAGGTTCATTCAGATAGTAGCATCCATAGAACAAACAAGTGATCTTGACGATATCTCTTTAGATGAGATCACGGGAAAACTCAAGGCGTTTGAGGAAAGGATAAAGCTCCGGAAAGGAGGTCAAGTTGAAAGCCAGGAGAACTTACTATTCGCACATGGCGAACACTCAGGAAAAGGAAGGCGATTTAGTAAACGCAGAGGTAGATCAAATTTTTCACGAGGAAACTGGCAGAATAATAGAAACAGAAACAACTCACAAGGAGGGAACTCAAACCACAAAGGAAACTCAAATAGGAGTAAAGGTGAGTGGGATTTGAGTAAAATACGATGTTTCAAGTGTCAGAAATTTGGACATCTTAAGAAAGATTGTAGAGGAACATCGACAACTCAGGAACAATCAAACCTTATCTTAGAAGACGAAGAACCATCACTATTAATGACTACACACGAGGAAGTATTGTTGAATGAAGGCCAAATTCAACCAAGAAAATATGCTTCAGGAGATGCAAGCATATGGTATTTAGACAATGGTGCAAGTAACCATATGACGGGAGTCAAGAGTCATTTTAGGGATATTAATGAAAGCGTAACAGGACGAGTACGTTTTGGAGATGGATCATATGTACAGATAAAGGGTAGAGGCTCTATATTGTTAGGTTGTAGAAATCAAGAACAGAAGATAGTATCGAACGTATACTATATACCAAACCTTAAAAGCAACATACTAAGTCTAGGACAACTTACGGAGATAGGTTGTAAGGTCATAATGGACGGAAACAAACTGACTTTGTATGATAAGAGCAAGAAGTTGTTGATGAAGGTTGAAAGATCTAAGAATCGACTTTACAGTATTAGACTGCAGATAGACACACCTATATGTCTCTTAGCAAATATAGATAACCAAGCATGGTTATGGCATGCTAGATTAGGTCATCTGAACTTTGACGATATCAACAAGATGACTAGGAAGGGTCTAGTGGAAGGAATACCAAGAATAAATCATGCCGGACAGATATGTGATGCATGTTTATTAGGAAAACACAGTAGAACACCATTTCCAAATCAAGCTAAATTCAGATCAAAGAACCCATTGGACTTAGTATATGGAGACCTTTGCGGTCCTATAAGTCCAGCCACACACTCAGGCAAGAAACTCATATTCTTGTTAGTGGATGATTGTACACGTTTCATGTGGGCTTACTTTCTGACATCGAAAGATCAAGCACTTAGTACTTTCAAGGAATTTAGACAGAAGATAGAAATGGAAATGAGAATGAAAGTAAGGATGCTAAGAACAGATAGAGGAGGTGAATTTACATCAAATGAATTCACTAAATACTGTAAAGAGAATGGAATAGCACGACAGTTGACAGCACCTTACTCACCACAACAGAATGGAGTAGTGGAGAGAAGAAATAGGACAGTATTATCAACTACTAGGAGTATGATGAAAGCAATGAAGTTACCCTTAAATTTTTGGGCGGAAGCAGTCAGACACGCGATATACATACTCAACAGGGTACCTACAAGAGCCCTGGAAGATAAAACTCCATATGAGGCACTCTACAACAGAAAACCGAACCTGGAAAACCTAAGAATATTTGGATGCACAGCTTATGCAAAGATAACAATACCTCACTTAAAGAAGCTGGACGACAGAAGCATACCAATGATTTACTTAGGAGTAGAGGAAGGATCAAAAGCATGTAGGTTATATGATCCAATAGCAAAGAAAAAACACGTTAGTAGGGATGTAAAGTTTATGGAAACAAAACCATGGGATTGGAATAAAGATAAAGAGGATACAAGTACACAAGACACATTCTGGACTAGTTTTGTGGTAGAAGGAGTTGACAATGAAAACGCAACACCAGTCAACATAGAAATCAATGATAATATTGACAATACGTATCAGGAACAGGATCCGATTAATGATCCTAACTCGCCAATCACACCATCAACATACACTTACATTCCACACTCAGAAGAAGAAGAAGAGGCTACTACTAGTTCGACGAAGAACTTAGGAAATAGATTTGATCATGTACCAGTACGAGGTTTTAAAGACTTAGCCGAAATATATCAGAATACACAAGAAGTTGAAACCGAAACTCTGCTATTTACGGAAGAAGAACCCCGTAACTACAAGGAAGCATCAACAGATAAGAAATGGATTGAGGCCATGGAAATTGAATTGGATTCAATCAACAAGAATAATACATGGACTCTTACAACATTGCCACCAGACCAAAAGGCAATAGGACTCAAATGGGTTTTCAAAACCAAGAGAGATGCAAAAGGAAACATTATCAAATACAAGGCAAGATTAGTAGCAAAAGGATATGTACAAGAACAAGGAATAGACTTCGATGAAGTATTTGCACCAGTTGCTAGGATAGAGACAGTTCGGTTAATATTAGCATTAGCAGCACATCATGGATGGCAAGTACACCACTTAGATGTAAAATCAGCATTTTTACATGGAGATTTAAAGGAAGAAGTCTATGTGACACAACCTGAAGGATTTGTTCAACAAGGAAATTCAGGGAAAGTCTATAAGCTTACTAAAGCTTTATATGGCTTAAGACAAGCACCAAGAGCCTGGAATGTGAAGCTTGATCAAACCTTAAAATCATTGGATTTTAAGAAATGTAATCTCGAACAAGCAGTCTACACAAAGAGAAGCAAGACTTCTACACTTATAGTTGGAGTTTATGTAGATGATTTGATAATCACGGGTACTCCAAGAAAGGACATAGACATATTTAAATCCCAGATGAGAGATAAATTTGAAATGAGCGACTTAGGCTTATTGGCTTATTACCTTGGGATAGAAGTTACACAGACAGGAGGAGAGATCACAATCAAGCAAACAGGTTATATAAACAAGATCTTGAAGGAAACAAGTATGACAGATAGTAATGATACGAAGATACCAATGGATCCCGGTACTAAGTTGGTCAAGGCGGAAGATGGAAACTCAGTTGACGCAACTTATTACAGAAGTTTAATTGGAAGTCTCAGGTACTTACTACATACAAGACCAGATCTTAGTTATTCAGTCGGACTACTCAGCAGATTCATGCAAGACCCGAAGGATCATCACCTGAAGGCGGTAAAGCAAGTAATCCGATATATCAAAGGAACAAAGGAGCATGGCATAATATACAAGAAAGAAGGCGGCTGCAAGATTACAGGTTACAGCGACAGTAGTTATGGAATCAACACTGATCAAGGAAAAGGAACTACTGGGATAGTATTTTATTTTGGAGAATCACCTATTACCTGGTGTACTCAGAAGCAACAATGGCGCTATCATCATGTGAATCAGAATTCATGGAGGCTACTAGAGCAGCATGTCAAGCCTTATGGTTAAAACGACTACTTAGTGAATTAGCTGGATGGGAAGAGAAAAGGATAACGCTAAAAGTCGACAATGTTTCAGCAATAGCACTCGTCAGGAACCCAGTTTTTTCATGGAAGAAGCAAGCACATCGACATTCTCTAAAATTTCATTCGAGAATGCATAGAGAATGAGCACATCAATGTGGAACACGTCAGCGGAGAACTACAAAGAGCGGATATTCTAACAAAGGCTCTACCAAGATTAAAGTTCATGACAATGCGACAAATGCTCGGAGTTCAAGATTTAGGACGAAGCAACGATCAAGATTAAGGAGGAGAATGTGAACCAAATAATCTTGTTCGATACTTCATATGTAATATTGTAAACACGAAGGACCAAATATGTTAGTTAGAAAATTAGTAACCGAAAGTTAGTTAAAAGCGGTTACAGAAAGTTAGTTATGTTAGTTGACTTTTTCAAAAAGACACAATGGTTCATCATGTCGATTGGAACCATATATATACATATGTAATACTCGTTTTAAATGGTTAGACGATTAGACAATATACTTATTCAATTTTTACTTTGCAACTTATATTTTCGATCCAGAGTTTGGGACAACAGTTTTTTTATGTGTCTGTTTCTATATAATCCTGATTCCGCTGCTACAAGGTGGTGTTGGTCTTTCTGACTTTTTTTTACGTTGTTGATAGTGTTTATATTATGTTTAAGCTGTGTGGATGAACTCTGAATTGGAAAGCATGATTGCAACATGTGGTTGCATCGTCATAAATTGACAGTTACTGAAGCAACTAAGAGCAAGAGGTATGGCAACGAGCCACCCTCGC
>BQNB010146994.1:0-16499 GCA_026074375.1 Tanacetum coccineum
TATTCTTTGAGTTTTGAAAACAAAAAAATTTGCAAAAAAGGGTGTCTGCCAACCTTGAACCCGTGACCTCAAGCTCACATACCCAACGTGTTAACCAATATGTTACAATAGCTCATCCATTCATTTCTCCCCTCATTAAATACTTACCTTTTTTTTCATTTCTTTGTTCTTATATAAGCCATAGCTGAATTAGCTTATTATAGGGCTTATTTGTTAAGCTGTGAGCTTCTTCTTATTTTTTCTTTGATCTTTATAACTTTTTAGATTTTCCCTGAATTTTTGGCATTTTTTCATTCAGTAGATTATTTTTAATCATTTTTCTAAGGTTTTAATTTTTGAAAAATCATAAAAAATAGAAAAAGTTTTATAAAAATACAAAAAATAGTTTTTAACATTAGATTAAATACTTTTAGGTTTACATTCAGAAAAATCATTTTCAACACTTTTAGATTTTAATTTTCAATTTTAAGCCTTTATTTTTAATTTTAAAAATAGGATTTTAATTTTAAAAATAGTTAAAAATAGTTTTCTGAGTTTTTAAGTTACTTTAGACTTTTCTAAGTTTAAAAATCATTTTTCTAAATTTTTAGGACTTAATTTGCTATTTTTTAGGATTTAATTAGATTAAAATAGTTTTTAAATCATAATTAATTAAAAAATAATCAAAAAAATGTTTTTCTTTTTCTTAAAATTTTCTTTTGTCCTAATTTAGGTTTAGAAATTTAGTTTGCATTTTTAGGAGTTAATTTTAGTGTATTTGCTTATTTGTCGCGTTTTATTTGCTCCCGTTAATTAGTTTAAGTGTTTAATTACTTTTAATTGTTGCTTTTATTTAGTAGTTATAGATACTCAAAAATATCTTTTCTCTCATTCAAATCATAATCCAAGCTAAAGCAAGGTTTCAATTTCACAAGTCGTTGGGGAAACGACCCGGGTGATCATTCTTCCCGGTTAAATATACGTATTATATATTATATATATCTTTTAGAGTGAGCTTTTCTTAAGGGAGACTTTAGGAAAGTTCTTAATTGCTCTTTTGGAATATTATTATATATTTTATAGTATATAAAAACTACAATCAGTTTTTGGCGCCGTTGCCGGGGACTTGTGTTAAAGATTCCTTCGTTTACGTTTGTTGAGTTTGATTTGAAGATCCTTTCGTTTACGAAAGTTATAATTTTGTTATAAAAATCAAAAACCCAAAAAAAATTATAAAATATAAAAAGTAAAAAATATTTTCTTTTCTTTTTAGTATAGTTATCATATAAATATAAAAAATCAAAAATATAAAAAATTGTCTTTTAAAAAAAATACACAAAGTTGGTAAACGAACACCAACATATAATACCTTCAATTGAGGTATTATCATAAATAAGTTCCGGTGAACTTGAAAAGTTCCCAAATCGAACCAAAGATTCAAAAACTTGCCATTTGTGTCACTTACGAGGAACGGTTAAAAAGCAATTTTTAAGAGCTACCGTGAAGTAAGTTGATTATTTGGTTTTAAGTTGTCTTCCGTGTATCCGTTTAAAATAGATTGTTAAAAAATTCAAAAATCAAAAAAAAATTAGTGTAATTTTTGTTTTCTTTTTAATTTCTTTTCTCTATTTTTAGTGCATGCGCACTCGTTCTGTTCTCATGCTAGGAAATCAAAATCGTCGACAAATCAATTAACACCGTTTATTGTTGAGGAACCAGAGTTTCCATGGCCGACAATCGTACCTATGGCTCAATTTGCTACAAGCTCATCGGAGGGTTTCGAAGATGCAATTGTTGTACCATCGATTAATTGCGACAATTTTGAGCTTAAACAAAATTTGATTAATATTGTTATATGTCAACACCCCCCCCACCCCAACCCCACCTTAGTAATCAATTTACGGGTAAAAATAAGACCCTTATAATTATCTTCGATTTTTCAACAAGGTTTACCTTCTACGTTTAGGACATCCGAAGTTACCAAATACAAAGATTAAGCTTTTGCGTTTTCCTTTCTCTCTCGAAGGTGACAGGACTGGATTGGCTAGATAGGAACCACCTCGATCGATCTAAGTGGGATGATCTGTCTCGAAATTCATAAAACCATTCTTTCCACCTTCCGAACACTTACCTTCGGATTGAAACATCACCACTTTCTACAAAAAACGAATGAAACTTCAACGAAGCATGGGATCGTTTCAAAGGATTCTTGTCAATGTCTCATCATGGTTTTCTCGGAAATACCCCCCCCCCCCATCAACTTGATACGTTTTACAATTCTTTGAATACCAATGATCAAGATGATTTAGATTCGCAGCGGGTGGAAATTTTTATAGATAAGATGCCTAGTGATGGTTTTAGCCATTATTGAGAGTAAATCCAAGGTTCGTTATTTAAGAATTCGTGCAATTGAACCAACAGCAAGTACGAATGCTCCTCTTTCTACTTCTACACCTTCTAATTCTTTTGAATTTCAACTACTCACCGCTTCTCTTATAGACAAAATGGATATTCGAATGAGCCGATTAGAAAAGATGATTAGTGAAAAGAATGTTAACGACTCCTGCTACCGTCAAAGCAGTCGAAGAAGTTTGTGTCACCTGTGGTATCACAACCATAATTCAACAATTGTCGTTAACACAAGTGGAAAAGATTTCCCCATTTCTTTCATGTTAACATTCATCAATTTCAACAAACCGCGCGTTAGCAACTTTGATCAAAGGAATCCTCCTAATTTGGCAATAGATGTGACACCGGTTTTAATCACCAAATGGTTCAAATAACCAAGGAAAACCAAAGCCGATATCAGGATACAACTTTCAATTCGAATCAAATCCGTGGTATACAATTTCACTCAAAACCATCATAACTATCAGAGTCAAGTTGCCAATACCCACCAACCAATCTTCCGCCGGTTTACCCGTTCCACCCTATCAAGCTCTTATGCCCCAAATTTCAAGTGTTTCAAAAATCGATTTTTGAAAACCACGTCTAGGCAAACGAATGTGGTGTTGAAAATGTTCAAAATCAAGGTTCAAAATTACAAAATCATATTGGCCATTGTTACGAGTTTGTTGACAAGTCTTTGTAATAATTTCAACAATTCCACTTCGAATTCGGGTACTCTTCCAAGTCAAACCGTAACTACCCTGTTAGCTAATTAATGCTACACCACAGAAGCGGTAAAAACTTGGTAGGACCTTCCACTCACTCTTGTTCCTCAACCGTTGTTTCTATCCTTCAATGAACCCGTACTAAACCTTGGAGACGTCAATCGGTAAAAAAGTGCAAAATCCAAATTTGGAAAATACCGCACATGTCCCACCTCTGGAGGAGATGATCCATTTTCATGGAATTCCCAAAACGAATGCAAAGAAAAACAGTTATGTTGAATTTCAAGAGCTAATCTCCAAAACCAACGTCGTATCAACCTAAACTTCCATATCCCGAGAGGATGAAAGTGAGAGAGAACGATAAACCAAGTGCTCAACATAGCCGGTTTTTGAAGATGTTTAAACAACTCCGTTTAGAGATTGGATTGAAAGATGCTCTCGTCGAAATGCCAAAGTTCAACAAATGGTTAAGCTCGTTGCTAAGGAACAAAGAGAAGCTCGAGGAGATCGCCATCACAACCGTTAATGCTGAATGTTCTGCTATCATCATGAACAAAGTTCCCGAGAAGCTCGAAGATCCGGGAAAATTTCTTATTCCATGTGCTTTACAAGAACTTGATAGGACTAGTGCTTTAGCCGATTCCGGAGCTAGCATTAACCTTTTACCTCATTCTATCTACAAGCAACTTGGGCTTGAAGCTTTGACTCCTACTCGTATGACACTCGAGCTTGCCAATCGTTCAATTACTCACCCAATGGGTATAGCCGAGGATGTTGTAGTTAGAGTTGATGGTTTCACTTTTCTTGCGGATTTTGTTGTGGTTAATTTTGAACCAGACCCGAGAGTGCCTATTATTTTAGGAAGACCTTTCCTTCGCACCGCAAAAGCTCTCATTGATTTGTATGAAGAAACTTTGACTTTAAGAGTAGGAAAAGAAGAACTTGTTTACTATGCCGATAAATCTGAGAAAAACAAAAAAAAAAATAAGATAGAATTTTGGTCACGCGATTTCTGTCCTATCGTATTTTCTGAAAGGCCGATCCGTTAAGTGGAGTTACCACTAATACTCTTCCTCCTAGTTCTTCTCTGATGAAGACTAGTGATAATTTTGAGAAGTTCGCTGATGAACTTGCTCCTCTTGATTCGTTACCACCGGGTAATGATGATTCGACTCTTAAGAAGGACTTGTGCGGGGGTCGTAGCGCTGGGGCGAGTTAGGTGGGGAAGGGGGGTATGAAGAAATTTTCAAGTTTACTCAAATCCCTCTTTTCGATATTCGATGATAATTTCTAAAATCTAGCCTCGTGATATCTATTTTTGAAGAGAAGGATAAGGATGTCGAGATTAAGTCTTTTTCTTTCCCCACACTTACTTCACCGGAAGAAAGTGAATTGATTTTGGAAGAAATTGAAGAAAAAGATTCGATTCCACCGGGAATTGATCTTACCCTCCCTCCCACCCTTGAAGTTTCAAGTAGCAATCCTACTTCCCTTACTCTCACCGGAGAGAAGGATCATTCATGGAAAATATCAATGTTTTTCTCGTTGGTTAGATTTGTATGGAAAATGATGAATCGAATTTCAATTAGGAAAAAGATAATTTGTCTCTTGGCAACTTACTTACATAAAAAACAAAACCTCTTTCTCATCCTCAAGAAGTTGATGAAATCAAGGAAATGAAGATGAAGTTTCAAGTGTTATTAATCAATACCATTGTCTTGCCAATTAGAAAATTCACTTATTAATATATCGATTGATTTTAATGACTAATTTTTACAAACATAGGATTTTAAAAAGGACTTAACCATTAATGATTCTCCGAATCAAAAGTATTTTACCGCCTCCTTTGTTAGATCGTATCGCCTTTCATTGCGGAGTTGTCGGCTTAGTTTTACCTTGATTCTCTCGGAAACGTGGATATAGTATTTCTCAAACAAGGTATATTAGTTATATCATGCCATTCATGATAATAATTCTTGTAACATTGGTGAGGATGTTATTTAAGAGAACATTTCATCGGGGACTCTTTTAGTTTCAAAGGGGGGGGGGTGGGGGGGAACCGTCATTTTCTTCTGCCTCCGCCAGAACACCAGATTATGTTTGAATTTTGAGCCCATTTTGGTTATGAGTATGTTGTGCTTAATGAGATTTCTACAATATGCTAAGATGACGTTTCCTCTAAATTGTTGAGATGTAGATTCCATTCACTTTATCATTTGGATTTCTTACCTACTTCACTTACCTGAGGATTCTACTTGGATTTTTCTTTTAGGAGTGAGAATTTTGTTTTTGACCCCGACATCATCACGTTTCATAAGCTAGTGGCATGTTCAATGAAAGTTTTCCATTTGCTCTCCCTAAAGACGAATTAATTCAGGGATAGAGTCGAGCTTGCGACTCGGTGAACAAAAACAAGCCGCTCTATTGTTCTAATAATAATGTGTTGTGATGTGTTGAGGCTAGTCTTTTCCGATTCTTCGTGTTTGTTGTTTGTACTTGTGATTTTTGCAGGATTGAACCAACAATTTCTGAAGCCTCTCGTGTTCGGTGTTGTGTCCCGTTTCACTCGAGCTTCCTATCCTTTGTTTGAAATTAGTTTGGGGAGATCCGATATCCTTTCATCTTATCGATTCACGTTTATCTTTGCATAATTCATAAACGGCTTAGATTTTCGTAGAAACCCGACCTTAAACATTGAGGACAATGTTTCGTTTTAGTTTGGGGAGGGAATCTATCGATTTGATGTTACCTGCTTATTGTTTTGTTCTCACGTACCCGTTTTCCCACAAAAATAGCAAAAATTTTAAATTTTTAAGTTTTTATTTGTAGAAAAAAATGAAAAAAATAAAAAATATTAGTAGTTGATAAAAAATAAGTGTTAAGACACGAATGTAGGTTTTCCGTTGGTGAGAATAAGAAGTAATTTTTGACCCGATCGAACGTGTTGAGTTCTAGCTTTCTCCCTTAACAATTAATGTTGGGGGGGGGGGGGGGGAATTTAGGTTGGCTACGTCTCATGTAGACTTTAAACATGCTTAGATTTGAAATCATTAGTAAATGAAGACTTGTGCTAATCTCAAGTAGATTTTAAATATGCCCGAGTTGGATTTATATAGGCTAAGTATTTGCGAATTTCTTTATTAGAGATTTTAAATTTGCAAGAATAGAGATGATAGTGTTAATTACGAATTCGGTGCTAACTAAGTTATTTGGAATACTTTAAGGGCTTATAAGACATAAACTTGTGGTTTTCTTCCCGAAGTTCTAAAAATGATTAATTTATACTTGTTCTCTGTCTCATTTTTACAATTAGAGTTTTACTCTTAAAAAGTCTAATCAACCCATATTCAGAGTAAAAGCTTTTACGATGTTAATTGTAACATCTGTCCTCTTGTATATAAGAATTTTAGTCAAGTTGTATCTTTGGTTTTCTAAAATGAGAATTTTTCTATTGCAAAAATAATGTGTTGAATTAATATATATATATATATTATACATATATATAGTATCTATATATATAAAATAAAAAAAATTATGAAATGTAATGGTGAATAAAAAGGATGCAAATTTATAAATCCTTAGTGTTGATAATTAATATCAAACCATCGTAATAAAGTACATGGGCATTTGTCGGTCGCTCCGTTGTTGTGCATCGAAAAATAGGATGGAGGATGTTATATTTAGGGTTGGTATCATTAATAAGTACACGAGCCATATAGTCAGAGGCTGACGATGTGTCGTCGAAGAATAGTTGATCGGTTAATAGCATAAATATAGTAAATATAATAATAATGTTGCAGGTTAGAAAATAAATAGTAAAATTTCCTTTTTAAAACAGGTATTCTTTTGAAAACTAGGTTGCAAAATTCTTACAAGGTTTTTTTATCGGCAGTTTCATGTGTGTCGTTTATTATTATCGGATGGGTGTCAAAAAGACTTAGCACTTACCCGTGACGGTGGAATGTAGAGAGAAAGTCATTCATGGGGGGGGGGGGCCCCCCCCCCCCCCCCCCCCCCCAAATTTGGTGTTTGTGTGGTTGGGGGTGGAAGGGAACCCATGATGTCTTAGATAAGGAGGTTTTGTTTGCTTTGAGTTGTGATCCTACTAGTGTTTAAAATATTAGCCCAATTAGGCCCATGTGTATAAGCTGGTGGATTGTCATCATATCTAAACTTTGTAGATTTAATGGTTTAAATTAATTTGAACACACACACATTAAATCTAATGATTTATGTCAGGGAAGAAAACTCACCAAAGTATGTAATTATAAGTAGTTTAGCTTCTTAGTGTATTAACCATGATCTTATTTTTAAGCTTAGTTGGGGAAAAGTGAAAAATCGGGAATGATAAAGTTATCTTTTAGTCACTTAATTGTGCTTTTTGTTCTATGATCCTTAAAGTTACCAATAAGGTAATGAAAACATTACATTATGTCAACACAAGAATAAGTTGTGGTTAGGTAGTTAATTATAAGATAAAATCATAAATTAAAGAAAAAAAATCTTCAGGAAAAATGGGATTTCGGTGTTTTATAACTTGTGATCTCTTTACCTTTCAACAAAAATCTTTGCTACTTTAAAGGTTTAGTTTGGGGAAGTTTGTTGGATTATTTGGTTATAAGGCATGTAATATTGCGTGGAGGACACGCATCTTTTTGTTTGGGGAATTTGTTAAGTGTAAAAATACACATATCTGTTATAGCACCAAAATGACCTTAAAATGACCAAAACCACGACCTAAAAATAGCAAAAATATACTTGTTTTTTGTGTTTTGTGTGTGCATGTACGGATAAGACAAATATCAAAAGAAAACTGTCAAAATGGGGAAACTCGATTCTCGAGAAAAGGAAGAAACAGACGAAGCCAAAGATTCAAGCCAAAGCTAGAAAAAGCAAGTCTCAGTCAGAAAGTCAAACCTGTCAAAACAAAGTCAACCATAAAAAGACAAAAACCCAAAATTACACAAATAGTCCCTTAAACCTTAAATGGCCTTAAACCCTTAAAAACCATGCCCGGATCCATAACTATTTCCATAAGCCCAAAACAATTGGCCCATTTACCTTTTATAAAACCACAGGGACTATTTCTGCCAAACTTGGAAGTCTTTTTACACTACATCTTTTATAAAACAAAGAGAAGGACTGATTTTGCCATTTGCCCAAAGTTTAAAACGAATTACCCCTTTAAACGGTTAAAAAAGGCGCCAAGAAGGGAGCACTATTCACCGTCTCCCTCAATTCACCTTGCAGTCAAAACAAAGGGTTTTTCTCAATTGAAGGGTGATTCTGTCAATCCAAGTGGTCTACATCATGATGGCAGGGTTAGATTTGTAAAAACAAGTACTCTCATTGGCTAACTCAAGCAAGAATCACACGTGGCTATGGCAAGAAGCACAAGGATGATGGATTTTTACTCTTGGATCACTCACGCAACTAACACAAGGCTTCACAACGGATTGCCACGCTGGCAATCCGTGTGAATCCCAAGGATTGATCAAACGGTGGAGAATGAATTCCCAATGATTGGATAATCGTGTGGTCATGATTATGAGGAGCGTGGGCAGCAAGGCACTCCTAGAAGCTTCATCAGCTAGCTATAAATAGAGCCCTCACACACACACATTTTATCTTTCTTTTTCCTTTTGACACCTAGTAGTAGTTTTAGCTTATAGCTTAATTTTCAGCTTAATGTACCTTTTCAGTTTTCATACTCATTTGTAATCTCAAAGTTCTAATAGTGTAATCAATTTTCATTAATATAAGTCTCTTTCTTTTCAACCTAGTTCCTTCTACTCTCAAATTTAAGCTCAAGTGTATGTGTTATGATTACCAAGCTTGTGATAAGCTCAACAGCTCTTATAAGTCTATAAGCTTATAATAGAGCTTAATTAAGTCTATAATCTACTTAAACTTTAAATCAGCATAAAAAAACCTTATCACCTTGAACTTATTGGATTTTGGCTTATGGAAGGGGAGTCAATTGTGGAAGGACTCCCATGGACTTATATAGCTTATCCCATTTGGGATAAGCTAGAGCAAGTTTGAATAAGCTCTTAAGAGCATTTTAAGCCTTGTTTAGCTAGGACTCATTGGATGTCTTCTTTAATTTAGTTTTAGCTTAATATTTGGCTTAATAGTGTAGATTAGGTTTAATTGATTATACTGTTGCTTATAAGTGCTTATTTACCGTTATTCTAGCTTATTAAGTGTGTTTAATTATCTGTTTTTGCTTATTATATCATAAATCTTAGAGTTCTCATTTCTGTCATAAAAAGCTTAAAAATCCAAAAATAAGTAGTTTATAGTGTAGATCTTAGAACTTAGCTTATTCAGTTGTGGATTTATGTTTATTAAGTTAGTTATAAGTTAGTTTTCATCTGGTACTTGAGTCTTGTTAACTAGATTTCAAAATCAAAAGCTATAACAAATTCTGTCATGGTTTAAAGGAGTGTTTGGAATTAGTTAGTTTGACCACTAAAAGTCAAAGTGACTAGGTGATTTTCTTTTGGTCAGCTGAGTTTACTTAGATGATTAAGTTTTTAAAAGGTTTTGAGGATTAGTTTTTATTTTAAATCAAGTTAGGACTTATTTTCAAAGTGTCAGCACCAGGGGACTTTTTCCCTAACTCTTTGCTTGTGAAAGTTTGATCCAAGCCCTCTAAGGCTTGGATTTTGTTCATTTGGTGTTTACACACTCCTATTGAGTGTGGTAAGTGCATGTTTGACCACCTTTGTGGCCTGCACTTTTGCTTGATACATCAGCAGTAGTAACTATTGTTACTACTGCTTGCCTTTTAGTCTTAATTTTAATCAAGTTTAAGTAGGATCTAGAATTTAAAATTTAGTATAATCTTAGATTTCTTATAGTTTTAAGTAGAATAAGCCTCAGTTTTCATTTCCTAACTTATTTGCTTAAGTACATTTAGCTTTAAAAGTCATTAAAAAACAAAAAAAAGCCAAAAACAGTAGGTAGTTTAAGTAGCTTGCTAAATATAGATTTCTAGCTTATAAGTTTTGGTTTTATGAATGATAATAGTAGCTTATAAGTTGTATGTTAAGTATGCAAAAGCTTTGCTTCTGTCTTTGCTTATTGAGCTCTTAAGCTTAGTTTAAATTTGTGCTAATTTTTATTCATTATGAGTTTATCTAGTTTGTCTTCAATTTCATTTAGCTTTAGTATTTCTAGTTATGTAGCTTGTTAGAATTAGCTGCCTTATGCTAATCACTAAGGATTATAGAACAAAACTTTTAGATTTGGGATTAAGCATAAAATCAAGCATTGTGCAAGCTTTTAGTGGAAATCAAACCTTTGTGGCTTAACAGCTCACTTACTGCAATCAGATTTTCATAAGCTCTTTTTGAGCTTATTTTTGAGTATAAGCTTTGTGTTCCTTTACTAAGTTGTCAAAAACTTCTCTTCTTTAGCTTTTAGCTTTAGTTTCAAATATTTTCAAAATAAAAAATAAGCAATAAAGGTGTTGCCACCCTCGAACCTCAAACCTCAGCTTGGGACACTACCACACTCTCTTTCAATAGACCAAGTGGGACAATTCAGTTTAATCACTTTCCATTTAATTAATAAACTTGTTTTTCTTGTTCTTATTTTTAAAAAAGCCGTAGCCTTTTAGGGCTTATTTAAAGCTTATTAGCTTAGCTGTGTCCTTAGTTTCATTTTTCTTATCTTCTTTATTGCTTAATAAACTTTTCCTGAATTTTTCGTAATTTTTCATTAGTTAGTTTATTTTTAATCATTTTTCGAAGGTTTTATTTTTAAAAAATTCATAAAAAATAGAAAAAGTTTTAGAAAATTACAAAAAAATAGTTTTTAGTTTTATAAAAAGTACTTGTAGGTTTACATTCAGAAAATTCATTTTCAACACTTTTAGATTTTAATTTTCATTTTTGAGCTTTTAATTTTAATTTTAAAAATAGGATTTTAATTTTTAAAATAGTTAAAAATAGTTTTCTTGGCTTTTACAACATTTTAGACTTTTCTAAGTTTAAAAATTATTTTTCTCAATTTTTAGGACTTTATTTGCTATTTTTTAGGATTTAATTAGATTAAAATAGTTTTTAATTCATAATAAATTCAAAAATAATCAAAAAAATATTTTTCTTAAGGGTGACAATGCTCTTCATTAATAGTCTGGCTTAACCAGAAAATTACAAGAACCGTGAAAAAGGATAGGCTCGGAGGGTTGTACTAGGGGTATCCTGCACTAAAAATGAGTGCATGGCAAGGGTGTGGGATAGTTATATAGTCGATGTGACCATAATAACAGTTACAGGTTTAAAACATGGGTTAATCCTAGTGCCTCTTTTCTAGCAAATCCTAATACTCACTATGCGGTCTCAGGATGCATCACAAAAACAAGTTCTAGAATTTAATATACTACTGGTACACTCATATAATTTAATACCGATACCAATGCTCCAGAAAAGGCGACAAAGACCATACGTACACATCCGTAACGACAGAATAGACACATATGACTGCATTCGAACCTTAACTCGAGAAAGCTAAAGGTATAAACTATCTTGGGTATCAAAAATAGATACCCGAATTCCTAAAGATCTAAAGGCGAACCTCACATTTTTAGGGTGGAATTTTTGAGGGTTTTTGTGCTAGTCATATACATTCCTATCCATGAGACGCTATTAATACTTGGTTTTCGTCGGTATGTGTCATAATTTTTTTTTAAATTTGGGTCAAAATTACCTTTTACGCTATGTTTCGATATATTACCCATCATTTTAAGGAACAAGAAAATGGCAAATGAAGGAATAGTTTCTAAGGCTTATTTCTCCCTACACTTAAGTTGAACATTGTCCCTAATGTTCTTTAGAAGTATCCGTAAAAACGAATAAAGGGAAAAGAAAATAAGTAAAAGAAACTAGTACTCCCATGGTTTGCTCAATAATGGAGAAGAAACATGCGATAACTGGTTAAATCATCCTTTAAAAATCATCCAATGAAACTTCCTAAGAACTTCTAAGCTTCTTCTCATCAAATATAACCAGTGTGGTAGTCATAGGACTTCTACACAAAGTTTTACAACTCCATAGGCAGTGTACCTAATCATTGCAATGTAGTATAGGGAATACTCGAGGGTTGGTATCGTTCTCTAAGGGAATAGGTTGGGAAGATTCAAACAGGGCTTAGCCGAGATCTACAGGATTGAAAGGAGATAATTTTTTGTATTTTTATGTTTTATAGAAGCAGTAAATCAATGGTTTGAGAGGTTGATTTGTTTAACTAATTAATCAACTAATTATAATCTAAACTACTGGTGATAACTTTATGATAAAATAATGTATTTGCTTAATCGCTTATTCTGATCAGCTTATTCTCGGCAGTCTTATTGAGCTTAGTCGGTTCAGATTTCTGCTAGTTAGCTTATTCAGTTCCGGTCAGCAGCTTATAGAAGCTATTCACCACATTCAGTCTAGACAGATTATTCAAGCATATTTTGGTGTGGTGAGCATTTACAGCTTATTAACTTAGCATATTACATAGTTTATAAGCAGCTTCTTTTTTATTTTCGCTGTGTGATTTGATCGAGTTTGGATGCTATGAGTTTTATCGTAAGATTTGATCAAACTCTGTCAGATTCGGTTATAAGATGTGCTAAATCTGCTTATTTTACAAATTCGGAACTGGTCCAAAAGTCAAACTCGGAAGTAGTTTCAGATCTGGTCAAAACTCAACATTGACTTTGGTCAACAGTCAAACTCGGTAATATAACTGCTTATTCTGAGTTTCCGACCTTATTACCGAAAAATGTTTTTGGTCGCGATCAAAAATGAAAAAGAAAGCTACAAGGAGATACACAGATCTGTACCAATTTTGATATCGAAACAGCTTAATAGACACATGATACCGAAAATAAGTTAGCTCAGTGTGACTTGGTTATGACCGAGTTAAGGTACATCTGTATCGAAAAGGAAAACTGAACAAGAAGAACAACAGCAAAAACGTCATACCATCGCAATCACCACAACTACAACATCAAACTTCAACTCAACCACAACAAATCCATAATCACCATCACCTCTTTACAATTAACATCAACTCATCTTTACAACATCTACCACAGACTCATAAACATGACTATCACAAACTCGAAACATGACTCATCAAGATCTCAGATTTTTCATGTGTTATATTCAAAAGAGATGACCTTTAAAGATCAAGAACACAAAAGAAATATCGTCATTGATCATTGTGGAAGCAAACCTTCTTTTTAATATACGACAATTATCAAGATAGAACAAGAACAAGGTTTTCGTGTCCTTCTTTTTGTCGGTGAAACCAAGAAACATAAAAGAAACAAGAACAAATCCTACCCGAGACCCTTTAATAGATCTTGATGCCGTAGTCTTCTTGTGCGTTCAAACAACAAGGATGGATACAGAAAGAGCTCGTCTATGTGTTGCTTGTGCAGCGAGTGTGAGGAGTGTATGACGATGGATGTTATAGTATCAAAATGAGGTGATGAGGATCTGCTTATATTTTGGATATGGATATTTTAGGGTTAAATAGATAAAGGGTATGTAAGATGTGAAGAGATAAGGGTGAGAGATAGGGGAGTATTTTTTATGATTAGGGTTACACTAGGTGTTGACCTAGTAATATGAATGATGTATGTTAGTTTGACTGAGTTTATGTGGAAGTGAATGAAAAAGGCGAATGAAATATGATAGGGTTTGGATGTATGACAAAAGTAAGGTGAATATCTGTTTTTATATCACAACTTAAGTGGACTACCATTGCAATACTACTGTTGGGCTTGTGATGTCAGACTTGTGTTTGGGCTAAAAATGGATCAGGTACAATGCCTGAGATATTGGGGTGGATCAAGTATAACAAATAGTGGACTACATTAGTTTATTAAGCTGGACTATTATGGCTAACAACGCAAAAACAAAAAAAAACACTTATTGCTTAAAATGATCCTTATTGAAGATTCAAGAAAAATGCTAAAAGGATATTCTCGGGATTTAACCATAAGAAATGACTACGGGGTTGATTCTTTATTACTTATTCGGGATTGAAGTAATATGTCATGAGGAAGTGTACTCATTTCATCTTTTGGCCTTTCTACCTCTGCAATGAAGATGACTTGTTCGAGCATATAAGGATTGTCATGAAGACTTGAATATCTGGTTACTTTTGTGATTCTATCTCTCTTTTATCCACAAAGTAGCTATCACTTTAAGGAGTTACGTTGTATTGCTCAGTGACTCACATAGTTGAGGATATTTTAAGAGATTCTTCTGGATTGTACAAGCTTAACTCACAACTTTGGGGGATGTTACTTCAGTGTTGAGTTTGTCATATTGAGTTTTCTCCATCAGTGGTCATTACAAAGAGCCGACAAAATGCGAGGTTGGAATTGAATTAGTCAGAGAAGAGAAAAATAGAGGTTCTTTATCAGCAGTTGATTCTCATGCTTAACCAAATTTATTCTACTTCACGCATGGTTATTCTATCGAATATTCAGGCGTACTCATATTATGATTTTTTCAATGGTCATCGAATGCAATCAGGGGGAAGAAAAGGAAGTATTCAATAGATAGCATCAATCAGGGGGAAGAAATGTATACTTATCTCGCCTTTATTTATTTCTTTCTTATCTTCAAGTCCGCTTCTATCTTATGAAGATGGATTGTATGCTTTCAACCTCTGGATGGTTAGTGTGTGAAGTATGTGCATATGTGAGAAGATGTTGCTGATTCCTTGCCTGTTCCCCTAAACGAATATTCATCAAAATAGAAGCAGTTCAGTTTGATGTGGTTGGCTTCTTCTTCTGCTTCTTCTACTTCTCTGATTCTACTTCTGCTTCTACTTCTACTTCTTCTTTTATGAAGCTACATCACAGTTTTAGAATCTGCTTACAATACGGATGTTGGTTTGGGGGCAAGCTGATTCAGAAACTTCGACAAAAAGAAGTAGATGAAGAAAGTTTTGTGAAGACATGCAGTATGAACTAGGGGGGAAGATAACTCAGTTTATAAAAATTACATTGTATCGTCTGCAAGTAATGGAAAGATTCAAGATGGAGCACTTATATTTGTACTTGTAGGATACATTATAAGTAATTCCATATGCCACCATATTGGGGGAAGATTGTTAGGATTAAAAATATGGTGTCTATATGGATTTTACCTTAGTTTCTATATAGTCTTAAACACAAGGACTAGAAATGTAATCAGCTCAAAGATGGCTTGTGTTTAGACTATAAATACCTCCTCTGATATTCCTTACAGGGGTGAACCTCATAATTATATTTTTCACTAATCATTCAATAATAACAACTTTTTCTCTCTAAAATGGCTTTCATTTATTTTCATCATCCCCGTCCTCCTGAGATCGTGAATCGAGAAACCTCACAAAGACAACTACACCAAGCATAAAATTGGCGGGATGGATATAAATATAACGAGAATTTAGGGTTTTGACTCTATGAAAGCAGTAAAGATAGGAAGAGAGTAATGATGTAATTATAGGTTTATGCAGGTTTACAAAAGAATTACAAATTTAAATAATGCACATTTTATTTTTTAGAAATACAAAAAAAATTCAAATTTTCACATTCCTGGAGACGCGACGCCGTCGGGTGTTAATCCCGACGTCGTCTCCTGCGTCTGTGAAAAATTCTTATCTTTTTTATGAGAAATTTCCTGCACGCAATTTTATTAGTTAAATCTGAAGAAAGCACTGCATAAAAACCTGAAATTAATCGTTTCAATCATATGACTCGAAACTGACGCGAATTAATCTAAATAATTTATTTTGAATGTTTGAATTGGATTCTTAAAAACCGGATATATTCCCCTACACTTATTTTGTTGCAAAATACCTTTGATTGCAAATAAGACGAAGTTATAAACAAACAAAGCATGATTACAAAATAATTCAAACATAATAAAACAAATAATAAATAATTAATACACAAGATATTCCTAATATTAAACGATATTTAGTTCAAACAAACACAGGAATAATAGTTCAAATATTCGAATCCTAGACTATTACAATCCATAACTGTTTAACAACGAAAGACATTATAGAATGATAGTATGAACATGAAAGATCACAAAGAGTCATCTTGAGAGGGGCCGAGGCGGTACTCATAGCCTGTAGGCATGTATCCCTGACAGCCAACGGGTGGGTAATCAGCCTCATAACCTGGGAAAGGGTTAATTTGGAGGTGGGGGTCCAGGTTGTCAAGAGTGGACAAGTATTGGAATTGGCGGACAGTGTGATCATACATCCAGAAGGCTCGTTCATCCTACTGCCCCATCCAAGTGTTAATCCTACCCCACTGCTCGTCTTGTTGATCAATCCAACGCGCTTGGCGAACTTGCCAATCACCTTGACTCATGTTGCGGTACATGTCGGCGG
>BQNB010146996.1:0-16498 GCA_026074375.1 Tanacetum coccineum
TCAATTTGGTTAGATTTGCCTTACTAAGAGCATTTTTTAATTTTTGAAAGCATATATTTATTAATATTTTTCATAAAATATCAGCTGAAAGAAATTTTTGACAGGGCAAACAAAGAGGGATATGATTAATTTTCCTATTTGGCTCCCCTCCACACTTAAATTGAACATTTGCCTCAATGTGATAACTGATAATAGAGATAAATAGGGAAAATTAAGGGAAAACGGTACTTCCTGTGGCATAAGGAAATGTATAGCCGAGAGCTATTCTTGAGCAAACTTCATAATTTTCCATATCTTTAAGCTAAAGCACCTGCATAAAAGTAAACAAAAGCATACAAAAAGAAAATATTTTTTGTTTTTTTAGAAAATGAATAAAAGATATTAGTAGAAGAATGGAGAAGGGACTCCTCTACACTTAAGTGAAGCATGGGTTGCCTCCCAAGAAGCGCTTATTTTTTAAAGAGTCTTTAGCTAGACTCGTACTTCGTGAGTCATTTTTTTGGGAAAAAGGGAGTTACTGCTTCATGATATAGTTTAAGTCGATGGCCATTGAATATGAATGTCTTTCCATCTTTTCCATAAAGTTTAACATATCTGAATGGATATTGATGTTTCACTACATAAGGTCCTAACCATCGAGATATGAGTTTCGGTTGTTTATATTTGTACTTTGAGTGAAAGAGCAGGACTTTATTTCCTTGTTTGAATTCTTTTCTCATTCTTAATTTTCTATCATGCCAGACTTTGGTTCTTTCCTTGTATAGACAAGAGTTTTCATATGCTTGGTGTCTAAGTTCGTCTAACTCGTGTAACTGAAATATTCTTTTCTCACCAGCAGCGATCAGATCTAGGTTGTAGTTCTTTAGTGCCCTGTATGCAAGGTGTTCAATTTCAAATGGTAAGTGGCAGTTTTTTCCATATATTAGCTTGTATGGTGTGGTACCGGTAGGTGTTTTGTAGGCATTGCGAAAAGCCCATAGAGCATCATCAAGTTTTCTTGACCAGATAGCAGGATTGTCTTTAACAGTTTTTTCAAGAATTCTTTTGAGAGCTCTGTTCGTGTTTTTAACATGACCACTAGTTTGAGGGTGATACGATGTAGAGAAGTGGTGGTTAACTCCATATATTTTCATGGTTTTTTCCATTATTTTGTTACAAAAGTGGGTACCTCGGTGGCTGATTAGAGCTTTGGGCATTCCGAAACGGCAGAATAGTTTCTTCAGAAAGGTGACTACTACTCAGGCATCATTGGTTGGTAAAGCTTAAGCTTTGGCCCATTTAGATACGTAATCAATAGCGACTAGAATGTATTCAAACTTATATGATTTCGGGAATGGTCCCATAAAGTCAATACCCCATATATCGAAAATTTCACATACTTGAATATTGTTTAAAGGCATCTCATTACATTTCGATATATTTCTTGTCTTTTGGCATGCTTCGCAAAGGCGAACTAGAGTATGAGCATCTTTGATGATTGTTGGCCAGTAAAATCCTAAATCAAGGGCTTTTTTAGCTGTTATGTTGGGTCCATAATGTCCACCAGTGGGTCTGTGGTGACATTGCTCCAAAATGGTTCTGGTTTCTGGTCCAGATATACAATGTTTGATCATACTGTTAGAACATACTTTGAAAAGGTAAGGTTCCTCCCAAAAGTAGTGTTTGAGGTCAGAGAAAAATTTGTTTTTTTGTTGGTACATCATCCTTTTTAGTATAATATTACCGACTAGGTAGTTTGCAAAGTCTGTGAACCAAGGTTCACTAATGGTGTTGATTTCTATAAGAGTTTCTCCGAGAAAGTTATCATCGACTTCACTGTCATCGCTTGTTATGTCATTTTTAATTCAGGATAAATGATCGGCTGCAACATTTTTCGTTCCTTTTCTGTCTTTGATTTGTATGTCGAATTCTTATAGAAGTAGGATCCATCAAATAAGACATGGTTTATCGTCTTGCTTTTAGAATAAGTGCCTTAGAGCTGAATGATCAGTGTAAACAATAGTTTTTGAGAGAATAAGATAGGATCTAAATTTTTCAAATGTAAAAACAACAGCCATAAGTTGTTTTTCGGTTACGGTGTATTTTTGTTGAGCTGGATTAAGGGTTTTGCTTGCAAAATAGATTGGGTGAAAGTTTTTACCATCTTTTTTACCAAAGACAGCTCCAACTGCGAAATAACTTGCATCACACAAAAGTTTAAATGGAAGATTCCAATTTGGGCTTACGATCACAGGAGCACATGTGAGTTTCTCTTTTAATAATTCGAATGCTTTTTTACATTCATCATTGAATTCAAATGGAGTATCTTTTTCGATTAGCTTAGTAAGAGGTCGGGTAATTTTTGAGAAATCCTTAATGAAACGTCAGTAAAAACTGCATGTCCAAGAAAGCTTCTAACACCTTTGATATTAGTCGGGGGTGGAAGTTTTGAAATTACATCGATCTTTGCTTTGTCGACTTCAAGTCTTGCACTGGACACCTTGTGTCCAAGAACAATTCATTCTTTGACCATGAAGTGACATTTTTCCCAATTTAGGACAAGATGGGCATCTTTACAACGTTGGAGCATTTTATCAAGGTTGTTTAGGCATGTGTCAAAAAAGTTTTCAAAGACAGAGAAATCATCCATGAATACATCGACTGATTCTTCAATCATATCGTGAAAGATTACCAACATACACCTTTGGAATGTGGCAGGAGCATTGCATAACTCGAAAGGCATTCGCCTATAAGCGTATGTTCCAAAAGGACAAGTGAATGTTGTTTTCTCTTGGATCAATTAAAATTCTTTTAAATTTTTAGATCGATAGGAATTTGAAAATCTCCAGAAAAACCAACGAAGAAATAGAAAATAATATTTCCTGCAAGTCTTCCTAACATTTGATTCCAAAAACGTCAAAGGGAAATGATCTTTTGCGTTGCCTTCCTTGATTTTCGATAATCAATGCATACTCGCCATCCCGTAATGGTTATTGTTTGGACAAATTCCATGTTTTCGTTGTTGACAACAGTAATACACTTATCCTTTTGCACACAGTGAATAGGACTAACCCAAGGACTATCGGCAATTAGATAAATTATACTAGTATCCAAGAGTTTTGCGATTTATTTTTAACAACTTCTTGCATGTTTGGATTTAACCTTCTTTGTTTTTAGACAACTGGTTTCTTGTCATCCAAGAGTTGTGTCTTGTGTTTATAGAATGATGGGCAAATACCAGGAATGTCTGTCGTTTTTCAACCAAAGGCTTGCTTATGCTTTTTAAGGACGGATACAAGTTTGTCTTTCTTTTCTTTGGAAAGCTGAGATGATATGATAACAGGAAGGAAAAAAGGTTCTTCCAGGAATACATATTCCAGATTATTAGGAAGAGGTTTGAGTTCGAGATCCGTAGGAGGTTCTTTGAGAGATGTTTCGATCTTATAATCTCTATTGATGGTGATTTTCTCGAATTATGGTTCTTCGGTATCGGATTCAGAGTCAGAGTTTTCATCGGCAGTCATTGCCATAAATTCATCGAATTTAGCAAAGATTTCTTCCTCGAGAAGGGTTCCTTCAATGGAATGGAGGATTTTACTACCTTTGTTTAGAAGTGCATCGAAATCTTCTTCTAAGATGTCATCAATGACATCGATACTGAAACAGATATCATCGTTTAAATAGGAGTGTTTCATCGCAGAATCGATATTGAAAGTCATTCGTTCAGTTCCAACTCTAAGATTGAGTTGTTTTTGTTTAACTCGAATAATTGCATCAGCAATATGAAGAAAGGGTCGTCCCAAGATGAGAGGAACTTTGCTATCTTCTTCCATTTCTATAACAAAATCAGCAGGAAAGGTAAATTTACCCACTTCAATGAGCATATTTTCAGCTATTCCAACAAGGTATTGGAATGATCTGTCGGCTAATCTCACGCTTATTTTGGTAGATTTGAGAGTTTCGAGTGATAATTTGGCATATAGCGAATATGGCATAAGGTTAATGCTAGCACCAAGGTCGGCTAAAACATTGCAGGAGAAAGTTTTGTTGAAATTGCATGGAATTAGAAAACTTCCAAGGTCTCCGAGTTTAGGTGGAACTTTGTTTTGGATCATTGCTGAACTTTCATCGCTTAAGAAAGCGGCAAAAATTTGTTTGATTTTGTGTTTATTGCTTATTAGTTCCTTGAGAAACTTACCATAATTAGGCATTCCGGCTAAGAAATTGATAAGAGGTACATTGATTCGGACAACGCAGATCATGTCGAGAAATTTTCCATATTGAGCTTCCATTTTCTATTTCCTTAGGCGTTGAGGATATGGAATTTTTGGTTTGTATGGCTTAGGCAACAGAGTTTCCTTGACTGGTTTTGGATTTTTAGTTTTCAGTTGTGGTATAGGTTCTTCGTCTTCTTCATCATCACTATCAAAATTGATAAGGGTTTCAGAATTGTTTTGTTGATCATTTGGGTTAACTGGTGGGTTGTAGGATTTACCACTCCTTGTGAATACGACATTCACATGCTCATTACGAGATTGCGGTGGTTGTTAGGCTTTGGAATTGTGTCCTTTTGGGTTTGGTTGAGTGTTGCTAGGAAGAGATCCAGAAGGCCGACCATATTGCTTGTCAGTAAGTCTGTAGAACATGGTTTCAAGGTTTTGGATTAAAGCTTGATGATTTTTTGCTATGGTTTTAAGTTGGGTTTTCAGATCCATGAATGTTTATTTAACGAAAGCATTGGTCGATTGCTAAGATTTCATGAACTCGTTGAATTGTTTTTGAAGGTCATAGGGTTTGTCATCAGTGTTGGATTGGTAGTTGTCTCGATGGTAACTACTTCGTTCGTTCGAACGCCAATTATCGCAATTTGAGTCTCGGTCGCGATAATCATTGTAAAAACGAGTCTTATGAAAAGTTTGCATGAATTTAGCCTCCTCTTCACGAGACATAGGTATGTCATCTTCATCAAGATCGGGTTTAGTTTTTTTAGCATGAGATTGGAGTTCTTTATACTGAGCATCCATCTTTAAGGTCATGGCATCCATTCAGGCTATAATTTCGTCAGTATTGGCATTACTGCTGCCTTCATCGGTGAAAGTAATGGTTTTCTTAAGAGATGATTTAGTCTTTTGATTTTTAGCCCAGTTGAGTTTGAGTAAGACTTTATCTTCGAGAAGCTGATAAGCTTGATTTTGTGTTTTGTAGAGGAAAATACCACCAGTTGCGGCATTCAGAACTTCTTGGGTTATCTAGCTTTGACCATGATAAAAGATTTTGATAATATTGCCCATGGACAGATTGTGACCATGGCAGTTTTTGAGCATTTCCTTCATACGAAGCCAAGAATCGGTTAGAGATCCGTTCTCATGTTGAGAGAAAGCTTACATTTCTCCGAGGAGTCGATCGAAAAGAGTTGGGGGAAAGAATCGGCTAATGAAAACAGTTTGAAGTTCATCCCAAGTTTCAATAGTTCTTTCGTTGAGTTCGTCTAACCATGTTTTTGCTTCCCTAGTGAGTGATAAGGGAAACATCATTAGGCGGACAGCTTCATTTTCTGTATCTTTGTATTTGAACATATCACAAATTCCGAGGAATTCGTGAATGTGTTTGTGAGGACCGGTCTTGGTTCTACCATCAAATTGGTTTCCTTTGACAAGGGTCAAGTGGTTACCTTTAATAGCAAAATCGTTAGCAGTTTCATGGATAGTGATTACGAAACCAGGAGTCGGAGCGACAACACGGTCAGCAGTCCACATGGGTTCATCCATTGGATAAAGATTTTCAAGAGTAACTAGAAAGTAACGGAAGTGGTTGATGTCGAGAATTGGCGGATAGACAATTTTCGGGTTTTTAGGCAGATTGTTTCTTTGATTGAATGGAACTCTTCTATTTTGTCGATGATGTCTTCGATTCAGAGTACGTTCAGGCTCAGGTAATGGTTCAACAGGTCCAGAACTGGAAGCACGTGTATGCATCTAAAGGAGAAATTATTCAGGGTCAGTTTGCTAGAAAACTATATGGCTATTTTGAAAAAGAGGGGGGAGCGTTAAATTTTTTTTCCAGAGTTGACTATGGAACAGCTAAGAAATCCCCGGCAACGGCACCAAAAACTTTGATGTGTTTCAAAAGCCTTAAATTTATAAGACTGAAAATACATGAATATTATATGAAAACACATAGGTAAAAGTATAACCCACGTATGTAGTATAATCTTTTTAGGTAAGACCAGGTCGTTCCACAAGGATTTGAGTAATGTTCAAATAATCAGAAAGAAAATACACTTTAATAATTTTGAAAATAACTTTTGCTTTACCAATGATAATAAGTATGACTACTCAAATAGTTGAAAACTATTTTATCAGTGTTGGAAATAATTAGACCTCGAAGATGGGACATTAATTTATAAAAATGATTTCTCATCAAAAAACGTTTTCACAAACTAACTTGGTTAACTCAAGACTTATATTTAGTTAACTAGACCAAATGTGTCACTCAAATAATCCAGTTACTATCATATCAAAGCTTCTTTTGTTTATTAGTTTACGAAAGTGCACAAACGATAAAGACCATAGACAAATCTTTAAAACCACATAGATCATAACGGGTCTTTCGACCTATACCGATATGATTATATAATCTAAGTTGATAAGCAAAAATAGATAAGATAATATATAACAGGTTTGCAACATAAGCTTTAGATTAAAGAGATCATGATCATACCAAACACTTATTCATTATCGTAACTTCATTGAGTAGTCATGAGAGATTTAGCCTCTTATGGCTAAGGAGTTCATAACAAAAGTAGACTTTACATAAACTTCCATTATTTCAATAACTAAGTAGGTAACCGTCTTTATTCATCTTTTTCTTCAAAGGAAGAGGTGTTTTTTGGTGTTTTATGGATATTTGGTGAGAGGATGGAAGTATGTGTGTGAGGGAGATGGTTTTTAGAATGATATGGGATGCTTTTAGGAAGAAAATTTGTCCTCAATTTATAAGCTAGTTTGGGTGAAAAGTGCGGCGCACTTAGGAAAAAGTACAGCGGACTTTGGGTGTTAATGAGATAGCATTTAATGGTTTTATTTAAGTCTTGCTGGAAGTGCGGCACACTTACAAATAAGTATGGCGGTTTTGAGGAGTTAATGTTGGTGCATTTATTTGACTTTAATTCTTCAGACTTTGGTAAAAAGTGCGGCGGTCTTTGGTTTCAAAGGAAAGTGCAGCGCACAATATTATAAGTGCGGCGCACATCTTGAACTTTAGCTAGAAATCTTTTCTTTTCTTTGTATTCGCCTCCCAAAGTGTATACATTCTTGAGTTTGGGTCTGTAGTGTCTTCAAGTGAACTTATAAGTAATTTAAGCTATTTATGTATCAAAAGTTCACGAGAAATGATAAAATATACATAAATAACACCATAGAAAACATGTATAATTTGGGCGTTATCAGGGAGCAAGTAAGACAGAATCGAATAAATATTAGGAACCGAGACTCCTAATCCAGCATAGACCTTCATGTGATTCTAAACATTATGGGGAAATGAGCACTCAAAAAACAAGTGATCATGCGAATCCTGTTGGTCATTGCACAGCGAACAAACCGATCTAAGAGATGTTGAGACATCCCACACACAAACAAGATCATGCATCTTTAACTTACGTTTGATAATTAGCCACATATTAAAAGCATGTCGAGGAATACAGGAAGCATACCAGACCAGCACATACTAATTAACTTTAACATCTCTTGGTCTAATAGAGTACCAAACATTAGAAACCGAGAACGGTTTCGGCACCCCACCAGTACGCCATTCAAACTTGTCCAACGAGACCTCAACAATATACAGAACATGAATAGCATCAAGAAAAATAGGCCAATTCCAAATCCCATTCAAAATAACATCTCTCACCTTAGAAGAAAAATCCAGGCCAACACGAAAAATATCATAAGTAGTAATTAACGCCGACAAAGTACCAATATCACACCAACGGTCAAACCAAAGAGAGGTAGATGAACCATCCCCAAACATAGCCCAAATAAACTCACATAGAATAGGACGAAGTTGCAAAATATTTCGCCAACCCTAAGATATGTTACCACGCAAAGGGATGTCCCAAAAGCTACGCCCTTTTAGCTTGTACTCAGGAATCCATTTCACCCAAAGCGATTCCTTCAACAAAATAAGCTTCCAAAAATGAGCAACCATAAGGGCAGAATTAAAGTATTCAAGCCGATGAATACCTAGACCCCCTTCATCCTTAGGAAGACAAATAACCTCCCACGTTACTTTGGCTTTCCCTTTCCCCTTACAACCATGGCTCCACAAAAAAACCCCTCATGAGCTGCTCAATATCAAGTAACACACAAGAGGGAAGAACAAAAACCGAAGCCCAGTAGATGTGCATCGACCCAATGACCGATTGAATAAGTTGTAATCTACCTGCAATCGAGAGGGATTTATTTTTCCAATCCTAAATACGAATCTGAACCTTCTCAACAAGCTCCTTACAATTACGAATCATAAGCCTAGACGACACCAAAGGAACTCCAAGATATTTAACAGGGAGCTGCCCCTCTTCAAATGGAAGAACATTAAGAATTGATATCTTGGTGTGGTTAAGGACATTACAAAAATACGCCGTGCTCTTAGGCAAACTAGGAGTCAAACCAGAAGCATGTTTAAACTCATATAGGGCCTCTTTAATAACACATACTGATTGAACATCCCCATGAGCAAAAAGGAACAAATCATCAGCAAAGCAAAGATTAATAAGTTCCAATCTAGAACAATACCTATGGTACGTGAATGAACCATAATCCGAAACCCTCCTTTGAATCAAAAGAGTAAGAGTTTTCCTAATGAGGGTAAAAAGATAAGGAGATAAAGGATCACCTTGGCGAAGACCTCTTTTACCTTGAAAATATCCATGCAGCGAACCATTAATGCAAATAGAATAAGAACTAGTAGTAACACACTCCATAATCCAAGTAATCATGCGAGTATGAAAACCAAACCCATAAAGAACCTCCCGTAAAAAGTCCCAATCCATCATATCATAAGCTTTTTAAATATCAACTTTAAAGGCACATCTAGGTGTACCACGATCCAAGTGATAATTATGCATAAGCTCTTACGTTAATAATATGTTATCCAAAATGCTTTACCCGAAACAAACGCCGCTTGATTAGGACTAACAAGGTATTTCAAGCATTGCTTAATGCGGTTAGCAATAATCTTGCTAATGCATTTAAACAACACATTACAACACAATATAGGTCGATAATCATTGATACGCAAAGGGGATTTCAGCTTCAGAATAAGGGTGATAATAGTATGGTTAAGTTCCTTAAGAATCTTGTCATTCATGAAAAATTCACATATAGCATCGGTAACATCATTAGCCACAATGTCCCAAGCCTATTCGAAAAATGCCGCGATGAAACCATCAGGCCCGAGGGCTTTGTCATCCCCCATCGAAAACAACGCCTCCTTAAACTGCTAACCACACGGACCATATCAAGGGCAACTTGATTATCAAGATGCAATTTAAACAGATTAGCATTGTTAAAACCATGAGTAATACCAACTTGTCCTAAGAACATTTCATAATGGGAGACAAACACATCCGCCACCATCTCATTTTCAAACAAAGTACCCTCATTATTCATGATCACATCAATGCGGCTGCGACTAATACAACTTTTAACCGTTTTGTGAAAATAAGATGAATTCGAATCCCCTTCCTTAAGCCATTGGATTTTCGCCTTTTGCTTCAGAAAATGTTCCTCCATAAGAGCAGCTTCATTGAAAGCAACAACACACGTGGCCTCAGTTTCACGCAAGCTAGGATTAAAAGGGTCATGGTCAAGCATGGTTTGCACATAATCTAACTCCTTACATAACCGAACAACATTAGCATGCAAGTACCCTTTTCAAACAGAAGCTTTCTAAATGGTTTCTTCATCAGTTTTAGTTTTAGTTTCTTAGCAATTTTATACACAAAGAAGCCACTAATCTGTTGGTTCCAAACGCCACTAACCACCTCCTTAAACCGATCGTTATAGGTAAGAATGTTAAATAACTTAAATGGTTTCGATTTAGTAAAAGTAGGAATAGGGATAGTGAGAACCAAAGGGGAGTGATCAGACAAGCATAGGTTTAAAAATCTCATGCGCACCCACAAAATCCTCATTAAACTCAAGGTTAGCCATTACACGGTTAAGTTTTTTGAGGATACCATTCGTTCCTTTTGGCTTTTGATTCCAAATGAATTGAAGACCAAAATTATTCACATCCATCACCTCTATATCATCAACACACTCCTTGAATTCTCTCATTGATATGTCAATACTAGAACTACTAACCAAAGTATCTTCCAAAAATAAAGGAGCGTTAAAGTCCCCTATAAGGCACCATGGACGGTTACGAACATAGAGCTTGTGATGACTCAACCCCTCCCAAAGAGCACGACCATGAGTATATCTGTTATGAGCATAAATAAAAGAGCAAAAGACCTCTTTCTTTTCGACCTTTAACCACACATGGGTATGTATAGCTTGATCATCTAGTGTGATAACCATAACTTTAACATCATTGTGATTCCAGCCCAAAATAATATGCGTACCCTTAGTACAACAATTCCTATTAGAGGTCCAGTCCCAATGGGGGAAAACAAGAGAGCACAAATGATGGAGGTTCGAATCAGCAACATGAGACTCCAAAATAACACAAATAGATAAATTGTTTTCATAAATCACCTACCTAACTTAATTTTGTTTAGGGGAGAAGTTCAAACCCCGTATATTCCATGTCGCGATGTTACAAATCAGAAATCACATCAACGGGAGTGCTTGCCCCCTTTGTAATATTCGGTATACATTTGCCATTTCTATCATCCAATATAATTTCTTCATCCACCTCACTATCACTAACATTTAGCACATGCTCAGAATCCTTCCCCACCTCAGGGGCCTGTTTTACATCTATGTCATCTATTTCAAGAGAACTAAAAGAGTTTTTAAGTGTAACCTTCGGTTTGGGAACCACAACATCAACTCTCTCGGTACTAGTTGGCATATCACTAGATTTAGAAATTTCTCCTCTTACAACACGTTTATAATGCAACTTTAGGGGGAGCCCTACTAAACCTAACACCATCAATAATATGCGGCTGAGCTGATTATTTTGCCTTGTTCTTCTTCTTTTTCACCTCAACAAAACCATCATTGTCAACAGCCTCAATGCTCACTTATTTAGGTAATTTTAGGCATTTATCATTAGTATGATAAAATACCAAGCAAGTCGAGCACCGCGGTGGCTTCCACTCATACTCTATATCAATAGTAGCTAGGGAGTGACCCTTATTAGGCCCTAATGGAATTAGAATAACAGTCGATTCCTTAAGATCCTGCTCAGCATGCACCTCAATAAGGGCCCTAGCATATGTACTCCTCCCCTACGAATTCAAGCACATATTACTTATATAAGAATCCAACATAAACGGTTTACCAATTTGAGTCGTAATGAGACTAAGGCCAACCTCCAAGTATGCAATAATAGGAACATAGTGAAGCTTAACCCACACCAGGGCTGTTTTAACCTCAGCCTTTTTCAAATCTGCATTTGGTGACCACAGATTTAATATCAAGGGAACAAGTCAAATTAACCACAGTCCATCTTCAAAAACCTTCTCCATACCCTCCTTAGTATTAAATTGGAAAATGAAGAAGTCATCATGTAGTTGTACTCGTTTCATGCCAAACTTTGCCCACGTGTTCTTAACATAGTTTTCCACCAACAGAAATGCCAAATGCTTCCTTATAAAATAACCATAGAGTGTGTTTATGAATCGTGAACTAACCTCCTCCATGACATCAAAAGGGATAGCCACAGCAGCCCCTTCTACAACTTCCTCATTCCTCAACTTCGCTATCTTAACAACCTTGTTAAGTGGCTTGTTTTGCAAAATAGAAACAAAAGATAATGACACCTTATTATTGTGTACACTTTGCGAAACACCAGCCGTAGCAATACTAGACCCATTCGTCGCATGATCATCAAAATTCAACTTAGTAATATACGTATCGAAATCATCAACTAAAGATTTCGTAGCCATAACTGAATCCTCCTTTTCCATCTCTCAAATAACCCACGAACAAAAAATAATAACACAATAATTAGGGCAAAAAAGGAAAACCCTAGAAAACTAAGGTTATAAATTACACTACACAGATCCCTAACCAACCTCCATCGTGAATAATAAACAATAGATAATATAATGAAATCTCAAACAACCCTAGGAATAGTAATCGACAACAAAGCACTAAAGAAAATCGAAATGATGAGGTGTCATTTTATACACTTTTTCAGGGTCGTTTTACCCCCTAAATCGTGCATTTATGCCCAAAATAGGTACTTAATCATTCCTTTTCAGGTATATCGCATTTGGAGGACATTTGGATGAATTACATGTAACTTGGGCTCATTTGGAGAAGAAACGGACAAGACTACGGACCAACACCATGACTCTTGAAGATTTATGCTTACAGAGCCCTGGAGACGGCTTCACCAACAATACTAGACTCCGTCACAATTCATCTAGTGACGGCGTCACATATTTTAAGACGGCGTCAGCCAGCGCCGACTCAAACACAGATCTAGAAGATTTATCTTACGATGGCATCACGACTAAAACGCGATGCCGTCGTATCAATTTTCTTATATATACAAACCCGATTTTAGGGTTTTGAGTGTGTAACTTTAGAATAAAAATAGGGTACGAACCCTAGTTCATTTAGCAGCTTTAGAAGACAATTTTAGGGCCTAAAAACCTTATTGTACTTCATCCAATTCATGTTTTAATCATGTAAGGTTTATTTAATCATTCAATATGTCTATGTGTTGTTTGATTACGTGTTCTTGCTTTGATCTTAACATGCTAGGCTAAACCCTCCTTTGTATTTACTTATGATTGCATGAAACTTAGATTGTAGATCCTTTTGATGTTGCTTCTTGTGATGGATGTGCACGTTAGGTCTTAGAAAACCAGCTTTTGTCTGTATTGCTATTGATATGTCTAGGGAAACGTAATTATGTAGAAAGGATACCAGCGGTAACAGTCTTCATACTACCTTACTCTTATTTTGGTTGATCCCTCTTAGGTTATTTCACATGCATTCAATATGTATCATAGGGGCCTGGTAATAGTCTTCATACTACCTTGCCGGTGCGTTGCCCTAAGAGCGTATTGCATAGACAGCGTTTTCGTGTAATTTGTCCATACTTTAGGAAATACCTACACAGATCATCATAAGTGTGACAAGGCAACGGATCTAGGAAAAGCAATATGAGGAGTAGTGCATGATTAGGTAAATACATCTTTTTATCATAAAGTTATCACCAGTAGTTTAGATTATTATTTAGTTTAATTAGCTAAAACCAAACCACTCTCTCAAATATATGATTTTACCTGCTTTCATAAAACACAAAAATACAAAAAGAATCTTCCTTCAACCATTTAGAATTCTGTTAGACCGTGATCAAGCCTTCCTAACCTATTCCTCGAGTGAAGGATAAGCAACCCCGAGTCTTGCCCATACTACACTACAACGATTAGGTACACTGCCTAGGGAGTTGTAAAACCTCTCGTATAGAAGTTCTACGACAACCGCACATCAAGTTTTTGGCATCGCCGCCTGGGGAATAGTTAGGTTTTGATCATAGTTTAGCTTAGTTCTACTTGCTTGAATCCTTTCAAGTAAGAATTTAAATTCCCGCGCATTAGCTTTCTTGTAATCTGTCTTTTCTTCGTGTGACTGTTCATAATTCCCATTGACTATTCCATTCTTCATCATGGAGAACACGAATCCACCACCTACCAATAATCGTCCTGTCCTACCTGTTGTGTTGCGCGCACGAATTAACCAAGAGCTCCATGAGCTACATTTGACTTCAGCCTTCATTGACTCTCGCCTTGAAAGTATCAAACAATTTCTTAACAACTTCACCAATCAACCTAATGAGGCCAGCATGAATAACCGTGAGTCTGATGATGAATAAGGAGAAACACCCCTTGTCTCTCCCTTTCCTCACTCTGACGATGACTCGAATAACGAGGAAGTCCTTAAGGAATTAAGTGACTATGAAAACACGAGGACATTACGCCGTGAAAGAATAATCAATATTGTTGACGGTGATGACCTAGCATTCTAATGCATAATAGGCTTTAGGAAGTTTACTGCCTATCTCGATCCTTTTCTGCCAATGAATATTATCTCGCGTAAGGCCTACAACACAATAATGGTAAAAGGACTAGAGGGGACGGGAAAGAACCTAGTTGCCATCATTAAGTATGTCTATGTATTTGTTAGAAGTTTCACCTATATCACTGACTTTGTTATGTTAGAAGACATAGGAGAATTTATCATGAGCGACATAGCCGATGTCTTAATGGGCAGACCTTTTAGAAAAATCACTAAGCTTAAATATGACGTCGCTAAGGGTTTTGTCTCATTTACTAAGATCTTCGACATATACACATATAGGATGCCACGTACAATACCTAGGCTCAAGAACTTCAAATGGAGTAAAGTCCCACCATTGTTAGAACTTAGCCAAAATGATTTGATGAATGAACTTAGGCACCCTTACGAAAAGAATAAGTTTATGTACTAAAACTGCTTAAACCTAGGTCCAGAATACCAAGTGGATGAAAGCATGAAGGAATGGCTCATTCATGGTCACGTAGACGTCCACGGAATCACGTAAGAACGTGTGACTTCAAGTCTAGCTACAAGACTCACTAATAAAGAAAAGCGCTTCTTGGGAGGCAACCTAATTTTTCTTTTCCCGCATATTAGGAGTGTCTTGTATGTTTTAATTCTTTTCCATTTGTTTTATGTTTGAATTATCTTGTAATCATGCTTTGTTTTGTTTTTATCTTCGTCTTAATCTCAATTAAAGGTATTTTGCAAACAATAAGTGTAGGAGAAATATCCGGTTTTTAGAACCAAAAATTCAAACATGTTAAATGAATTGTTTAGATTAATTCGCGTCAGTATCGAGTCATATGATTGAATTGTGAAATCTTAGCTTTTTTGCAGCCATTTATACAGGAACTAACTTATAAATCAAGTGTAGGAAGTTTTCATCAAGAACAAAGAAATCCGTTTTCACAGAATGTAGAGACGGTGTCACGATTAACAAGTGACGCCGTCACCACGACACCTGCGACGGGGTCACACACAACCCCGACGGCGTCAAACGCCCAGGTCCAGAAAACTTAGACATTTTAATTATTTTTGAAAATAAAACTTGCATAACATTTAATACATGTATTCTTCTGTATAAACCTAAAAACCTGAGGAGTTTCATAATTCTTTCATCCTATCTATTGAGTCGAACCCTAATTTCATTTTGTATTTTTGAAAATCGCACATTTTATGCTTGGTATACTTGTCTTTGTCTTTGATTACAGGTTATATTTCATAAGAAGAAACTTGGAAGTTCTTTGAAGCTTTTATAAGATAATTCTTGGAGGAAGATTTACCCAGTTATCATATGTTTCTTCTCCATCATTGAGCAAACCAGGGGAGTACTAGTTTCTTTTCCCTTATTTTCTTTTCCTTTTATCCGTTTTTACAGGTACTTCTAAAAAACATTGGGGATAATGTTCAACTTAAGTTTAGGGGGAAAATAAGCCTTAGTAACTATTTCTTCATTTGTTATTTGCTTTATCCTTAAAAAGATGGGTAATATATCGAAACATAGCATAAAAGGGTGATTTTTACCAAAATTTAATTTTTTTTGCTACATATACCAACGAAAACTAAGTATTAATAGCGTCCCATGGATAGGAATTTAAATGACTAGCACAAAACCCCCAAAATTCCACCCCAAAAATGTGAGGTTCGCCCCAAGATCTTTAGGAATTCGGGTACCTATCATCGGTAACCCAAGATGATTTTATCTTTACCCGGTTCGAGTTAAGGAGTAAGCAGCCACATGTGTCTATTATGTCGTTATGGATGTGCACGTGTGGTCTTTGTTGCCTTTTTTGGAATGTCTGATGTTAGTAAAATTCATATGAGTGTACCGGTAGCATATTAAATTCTAAAACTTGTTTTTGTGATGCATCCCGAGACCGCACAGTAAGTATTAGGATTTGCTTGATAAGAGGCATTAGGATTAACCTATGTTTTAAACCTGTAATTGTTATTATGGTCACATCAATCATATAACTATCCCACACCATTGCCATGCACTCATTTTTAGTGCAAGATACCCTAGTACAACCCTCTAGCCTATCCTTTTTCATGGTTCTCATAATTTTCTGGTGGATTCCAGATTATTAATGAAGAGCATTGTCACCCTTTAACCAATCGTTACATCCAAAAAGCCTTAGCCTACCCCGAATGTACTCATTTTTAGTACATTATTGGTTTAACCCAAGTTAATTATTTGAGTACACGGTTGCTAAGTCCTTATCCTTGTAAATACAGTTTTGGGATGATTAGGATTC
>BQNB010146997.1:0-16498 GCA_026074375.1 Tanacetum coccineum
ACGTTGTACTCGAGTGTTTTTACCATAAATGGGGGCGCGTTCTCTTTATGCGTTCCCATCTACACCTGTTGGTTTTATTAGTAGGGTACGTGTATCGCCCATGTTTCTCGTCCTCTTGGTATGAATACTTTATTTACTCCCCTTTTTCTTGTTTTTACCTTGTTTTTCCAGAACTTTTATTCATGGCGGTTTTGCTTATTTGTTGGCATTCCTCTTTGTCTTCAACGTTTCTTTCCTCTTATCCAGGTTTGTTACTTTGATTTTTCTTATTCTTATTATTTTATCCTTCTTGTTATACCGAAGCGTGAGGCTGCTAACATTACCTGTACTGTTTCGGGAGAGAAGTATGCTGAGTTTATTGATCGATTTCTTGTCCCCTCTGGTTGTGATCCCGTTCTCCAGAATTCTGGCCACGCTGCTCTTGATGCCCCACCAGGCTATTTGGCTTTGTACCCTTCACTATTTTCTGTCAGGAATTTTTGATTTCCTCTTAACAGGTTTTTCCTTGATGTTTTAGAGTTCTTTCAGTGTCATATATCCCTTCTTAATCCTTTTGGTGTTGTTCGATTGTCTTCTTTTTCCGTGGCCTGTATGGCCTACGGTGGTGAGCCGATCTTACCTCTGTTCAGGTCTTTGTTCACCTGGGACCTGTTCGGGATTGGTTGACCTTCCAGAAGCGTTTCGAGGTTTCGGTTCTTCTATTTTTAAAGCTTCTATGCTCTACATTTCGGATTGGAAGTCCAAGTTTATTTTTGTTCGAGAGGATCTTTTTTCTGATCAACATCTTGGTATTATTACTCCATTTAGACATCATTTAGGTACTTTTTCATTCCCTTTTTCCTTCATAACCGTTCGATGAGTCACTCTGAGCTCGTCTATCGCGTTATCCTATCGAGCCCCATGTTTTTTCAGAGATTGTCCTTTATCTGGCCGGCCTGGCTCTTTCCTGGGAGGGCTCTCCTTTGCATCCAGCTATCTTTGTTGATGTCCAGGGTATGCTTTTACATGATTTTCTTTATTTTATTTTATTTGTATTGTCTTCTTTACTTTGATTTTCCTTTTTCTCTAGAGATGACTCTGTGAGATTTTCTTCATTACACAGGGAATCGTCCTGTCACTTTTGTTGCTGTCACGGTTAGTGCTCCCTAGTCTAAGGGGAGCCCTGATGTATCTGCTGCTGATGATTCAGGTTAAGATGTTGATATTTCGGGTGTTAGGAGGGCAGGCGTAGCACCTCGTTATGCTCCATGACGCGTACGAAACGTGTCGAGTAATATAATATAGTAATTCCCGTAGGATGTGAAAATTGCTTAAGGACAAACAATAATCAATCTTCCAGATTCGAAGTCCCAACGAGAGATGAATTTGAAAACCACGTTTATATTTTGAAATAAAATGCTAGATTATCTTTTTAGATTTTGGTTTTAAAACTATTTTTAATACTAGGAAAATTATACTAATATTAATACAAGAATTATACTAATCAATTAAACTACGAGAATTATGATAAAATGGTCTTAAAGTTTTTATAAGATGAAAATGCTTGCTAGGTGGCGTGAAAAGTTCATTAATTGTAAATTAAGGTTTATTAACGAATTAATTTTCTTAGAAAAGATAATTATCTCACAACGTTGGTTTATTTTGACAAAAACCTCTTAAAATGATATTAGTTACTAGATGTGTAGTTTGATTATTTTTTTGCCCTTTAAAACATTCAAACCACAAATCTAAATAATCGAAGATTATTAATCAATTAAACCTTTTTCAAATTCACACTTAATTCCCAAATCACAACATCACTTAACAAGCACTAATTAAACTACTCACTAAGCATAATGATTAAATAAGCCAAACTAAACATAATAAGCTAAATTTATCTAAACTAAAAGTATTGAAAAAGAAGAGAAAATGGAACCGAATTGAAGAGCCGCAATTAAACGATAACCACCCGATTTATTTAGCTAAAGCAAACAATCAAATTCGATCTAGCTAAATAAACCCTTAAGCTTTACGCCTCATGAGTTGACCGGTTCCATCACAAAACTAAAACCACATAAAACTGTTAGACTAAAAAAAATTAATAACCATTTATTCAACTCTCCATTCTGTTTCAATTTTGTATTAATCCAACGAATGGCCCAAATATGATATTGAGATTTGGGCAGTGGGCCAAATTTTGTATAAGTAACCGAGAAACATAAACAAGTATTAAAAACTTTGCTAATTAACTAAGCTAGTCTTACAAATTCAAAAGCTTATGCAGATCTGGATAAGCCAAAATAACGACAAAGAAACACTTAAACAGCTTATTTAAAAAACAAGCAACGACCAAGCACGAGATTAAGCCTTTTTTTACCGAGCTACTAAATGAGATTAATCAAGCTAAACGAGATCTAAACTAAATAAGCTCTAATCGAAACTATAAACACTCCTAACATCAATAATAAGCCTCCACGAAACTGAATAAGCTCATACAATCTTATCCGCAACTTTACAATCACAACAACTTAATCCGTATCGTGATTCAAACTATATAAGCTCAAACTTAATGAATAAGCTACAATAAGCTTAATCGAGTGAGAGAATAAGCTGTGAGAGATGATAAGCTCTCAAAAGCTTAAACGAAAATAAGCTCAACAAAAACTTATTTAAAAACTTATTAATTCGAAACTTATAAAAGAAATAAGCAAATGAATCCAATAAGCTAACTAAAGCTTATTCGATTTACAGCTTATTAATGAATAAGCTCAGAATATAAGCTCTTAAGAATAGGCTGTATCCAATAAGCTAAACAAACATCACCTTCATTTCATTAATAATAAGCTCAAAATACAATAATCTGTTTTTTTTACATTAATTTCTAAATAAGCTGGTACATAAGCTAAATAAGCTGAGAAAAGAAAAAAAAAAGCTATCTAACTACTACAACCTTTTAATAAAAAGAGACGTAAAAGAAAGAAAAAGAAAAAACAAATTGAAAGGAAAGATTGCGTAGAAAATTAAAATAAGGAAAGAGAGTGCTTCCTCTGCGTTGGTTTCACGCCCCTTTAAATAGCCAGCCACCGACCTCCTTTATGGCAAATGATTGCCTCGTCATTCCCTTATCCTTTTATGCCAACGCATATCAATTAGAACCATCAATTGTAGCCTTCCACATGGACTTTACATGCGTTTACTATACGCATACTACCCATTTCATTTGTTTCATATATAAGAAAATGAGAAGATAAAGATGTCACGTGTTGGCTTTTGGGTTTGGACATGAAAAAATGAGTAGAAAGCTGTGATTCCTTAGGGCGAATATTTGGGAGGGCCGTGAGCTTTTAGAGCTCAATTTCAATTGATATTCAATCTTGTCTTGGGTCATATAATGCATTTTCTACTTGGGCCGAATGTTATTGTTCTAGAGTTGGGCCGAAAATTGCACTCTCCTTTATCTTGAGCTTAGATGGTTTTGGGCTTAGGCTAGTGAATATATATGCTGGCCTGGCCCATATAAATGGGTTACGGGCCGACTCAATAAGCAATGAAGGCACCGTTGGAACCGAAATTTTGTGCTCTTTCCAATGACATACTCGAGGACTTTTCACGACTTTGTCTTGATCTTGATTTTTAAGCACTCTTGATCGAAACCAACCCGTAAATACCCGTTTTTGCATTGTTTTCTATCCTTTTACAATGTAAGATAAAAACACCAAACAAACATTATTTGCACGAATAATTATCCATATTTTAGTAATTTTTGATCTGATTTATAGTGTTTTACAGGGTTATAGAAATGTGTGTTTTAGCAACGTCAAAATTCCCCCCACTAAGTCATGGCTGGTCCCTCACGCAATGTTTTATAAAACACCGCCCGGAAATAATTATTAATCACATACTTATGACCCATCACAAATCCAAACAAGAACATAAAAGGTCCATTAAGAAGGTTCAAAAATTATTCATTTCGAAAACGTCCCAGTTTTAACCACTTTATTCAATAATAGATAAAAGTAAGATAAAATTTTAATAAAATTTATTTAAAATGATTTAAGAACGGGAGTTCGTCATCCTTGATTTTCACAATCCCTAAACCAAGCTTAAAACAAAATCACAGCCAAATATAAGATTAGATGCTAACACTACTCATAAATGCTAATTGTGTACGCAAAGCTACTTTTCGCTCCCCTTGCGCTTGATAATGAGTATCTGGATAGTGTTGTGTAGCAGCAATAAGTGCGAGTGGATTAGCATTTCTGGCTATCTTTTCAGCTCAGATATTTCAGTAACTTCATTTTGATGTTTCTTCAGAATGTCAAAGAGTCTATAGTATGAGACCGTATCCAAGTCTTGTTGTTGCTTGCAAATTGTGACAAACCTTGACCATTCTGGTTGAAGTTGTTGTAGAAAATAAACATTTACCTGCATGGTGTTAACCTTCAGCTTGTTCCTTACCATTTCATTCATCCTCTTGTAGAATCTGGAGTAGTAAGACTTAATTGATTCCCCATCTCTGAGAGTGAACTTACCAAACTCCCAAAACAACTTAGTCTTCACATCTTGCTTGCTGATAGACTCTACTTGTTGCAAACATTTAATAGCAAGCCACATTTCCCTAGTAGTAGAACAAGTATCAACGGTTGAGTATATGTCATCACCAATGCCATTGAGTATCATATGAATTGCTTCAGCTTCAGCATCAATTAGTTTTCTGCTCTCTGGAGTGGTATTTCAATAAGTTTCTTGTTCAACTCTACGTGGTTGTGCTAGTTGTTCTCTAGTTGCTGGAACAGCTTCATGAACAATTTCAGTGAGGATGTAAGGACCCTATTTAATGTAGTACCTGATTTGATCTTTGTTTGACTTTGTATCAACATATCTCATAAATCAATAACTCTATTGTGCATAGTGATTTGGAGCAAGCATTGGAGGTCGTTCTCTTAAACCAACTGCCATGATATTGTTGTGCATTTGACTGTTGTTTGATGGAGTAGTCATGATGAATGATTGATGTGTTATGAAGTGAAAATAATTTTGTAGGATCTTAAGTAAGTAAAGTAATTGTTGTTATGGATTATTGTTGGTGAAATCGTTGTTGTAATTAAAGTACTTGAACTCTTGTTAACGATTGATGAGCTTAAAAGGACTAACGGTGAATTAACTTTGAACTTTAAATGATAAACGGTTGGTTAAATCACTAATAAGAGGACTAGATGTGCTATTAAATTCCAAATTTAGATGGACAAAACGGGGTTTGTTAAAGATTAAATGATGGGACTAATGGAGAACTTTGTCTTGAAGTGGAGGGGTTAACAAGTGAAACTCTTTGAAACTTGAAGGTTCTAAAGTAGATAACAAACGGTTGTTAAAGATTAAATAATGGACTAATGGAGAACTTGTCTTAAAGTTGGAGGGTTAAAAGTGAAATCTTTGAAACTTGAAGGTTTAAAGTAGAAAATTAAATATTTAAACAATATTAAACTAATAAATCATGCACGTAATGTATCTTCTTCTTTGCATGTCATTCACGTTAACAGTTGAGGTTTCACAGATTCGAGTCTTAATTATTGACCAAAAACAAACACGTTACGATAATCGTTAAAGGATCGTGATGCTAATGGATGTAGTTAAACGACCCGAGAATGATGAATATCGAAACCGAAAACCCAAAACTGAAATGTTTAAACTTCTTCCCGCCTAACTGGTTACTCATCTTCTTTGAACCAAACCTTAATCCCTAACCGCAAAATACACTCAACCAAAAAGTTTCTTCAACGAAACTGTATTCCGCTGGTATAAGTTTATTCGCTGGTACAAGTTTATGATATTTTGCGGTATTAAAACCCTAAAAACCTGAAAGTATTTCGCCTGTACTTTGTGGTATTCGCGGGTTCAAACAAAACCTGTATTTCGCTTGTATGAAACCTGGAAGTATTTCGCTTAACCTGTATTTTGCTAGTTAAACCTGTATTTTGCTTGTTACTTGATATATTTAGCTGTCACTTTCTGATATTTCCCTGCCACTTTGTGGTATTTCGCTGGCTTGAAGACGAACCCAAAAAAACAAGCTTAAAAGATTCTGTTTGAACACAAGGTAAGTGATCATACAATGGTTGTGTATCTTCTTGATCAAATCCTGTATTAAGGGTGACAAACTGGGATACTTCAAAGCTGGGGTGTAGATCTGCAATAAAACAGAAAGGAATCACTTGGGTTAGCACGGAGTGTAGGGGTTGACCCTACGAACCGGCTTCGGTGTGAGAATCAGTCAACATGGAAATGGTATGTGTTTTAGAGAGTGAAAGTAGTAGGTGTGTAAGAACATACCTGATTTGGATAAATGAGGCGCTATTTATAGGCAAACCATATGAACGACCTAGACCTTACTACGTGTCTGATTCTGGTTTGCTGAAGCGGAACATGATCTCGTTAGCCATTGAGAGGGCGTCCATCGAGGCTCCGTTTTAGATAGGATTATGCGCACATGCAGCGGTTTATGCACGAGTGGGAATAAAGGACAACCGTTTGTCCTTGTTGGGTCTACAAAATATTATGATTTGTCTTTTAGCTCAGAGTCTTGCTCGGCTTGTCGGAGGCTTTGGGTTCCTCGGAGGCTTGAGGCTCCGTTTTAGATAGGATTCGTTGTGTATTGGTGGTTCCCTTACGGTAGCCCTTGGCGGACTTTACGCCAATAAACACTCTGAAGTGTTGTGTATACAGCATCAGAGGCTAGGCTCCGAGCCATGAGATGGGGTACACCATCAAGCCCCCCAGTCTGATGTGTTGTGCTGAGCTTTTATAGTATAAGGCATTAGACTTTTGTTATTTCGCAAGGTTTTTCTGGCGGGCTTTCTTGTGTGTCTTTTCAAAATTTAACATTGAAAGCTCGAAAGGTTTTTTCGACGCCTGTCCTCCTTAATTTTTACGTTGTACTCGAGTGTTTTTACCATAAATGGGGGCGCGTTCTCTTTATGCGTTCCTATCTACAGCTGTTGGTTTTATTAGTAGGGCACGTGTATCGCCCATGTTTCTCTTCCTCTTGGTATGAATACTTTATTTACTCCCCTTTTTCTTGTTTTTACCGTGTTTTTCCAGAACTTTTATTCCTGTCGGTTTTGCTTATTTGTTGGCATTCCTCTTTGTCTTCAACGTTTCTTTCCTCTTATCCAGGTTTGTTACTTTGATTTTTCTTCTTCTTATTATTTTATCCTTCTTGTTATACCGAAGCGTGAGGCTGCTAACATTACCTGTACTGTTTCGGGAGAGAAGTATGCTGAGTTTATTGATCGATTTCTTGTCCCCTGTGGTTGTGATCCCGTTCTCCAGAATTCTGGCCACGCTGCTTTTGATGCCCCACCAGGCTATTTGGCTTTGTACCCTTCACTATTTTCTGTCAGGAATTTTTGTTTTCCTCTTAACAGGTTTTTCCTTGATGTTTTAGAGTTCTTTCAGTGTCATATATCCCTTCTTAATCCTTTTGGTGTTGTTTCGATATTTTGATCTTTTTTTTGTCGTGCCGGATGGCCTGACGGTGGTGAGTTTTGCCTGATATTCTCTTACTCTGTTCATGGTTTCTTTGTTCAACTCTGGTACCTGTTCGTGGATTGGTACCTTTACCAGAGCGTTTCGGGGTTTCGGTTCTTCTATTTTTAAAGCTTCTATGCTCTACATTTCGGATTGGAAGTCCAAGTTTATTTTTGTTCGAGAGGAACTTTTTTCTGATCAACATCTTGGTATTATTACTCAATTTAGACATCATTTAGGTACTTTTTCATTCCCTTTTTCCTTCGGAATCGTTCGATGAGTCACTCTGAGCTCGTCTATCGCGTTATCCTATCGACCGCCGGCTGTATTTTTCAGAGATTGTGCCTTTACTCTGTGCCGGGCCACTGCTCTTTCCTTAGAGGGAGTCTCTCTCTTTTGCATCAGCAAACTTTATTTTGATTGTTCTCAGGGTATGCTTTTACATGATTTTCTTTATTTCATTTTATATGTATTGTCTTCTTGACTTGGATTTTTCTTTTTCTCTAGAGATGACTCTGTGAGATTTTCTTCATTACACAGGGAATCGTCCTGCCACTTTTGTTGCTGTCACGGTTAGTGCTCCCTTGTCTAAGGGGAGCCCTAATGTATCTGCTGCCGATGATTCAGGTTAAGATGTTGATATTTCGGGTGTTAGGAGGGCAGGCGTAACACCTCGTTATGCTCCATGACGCGTACGAAACGTGTCGAGTAATATAATATAGTAATTCTCGTAGGATGTGAAAATTGCTTGAGGACAAACAATAATCAATCTTTCAGAGTTGAAGTCCCAACGAGAGATGAATTTGAAAACCACGATTATGTTTTGAAATAAAATGCTTGATTATCTTTTTAGATTTTGGTTTTAAAACTATTTTTAATACTAAAAAAATTATACTAATATTAATACAAGAATTATACTAATCAATAAAACTACGAGAATTATGCTAAAATGATCTTAAAGTTTTTATAAGATGAAAATGCTTGCTAGGTGGCGTGAAAAGTTCATTAATTGTGAATTAAGGTTTATTAACGAATTAATTTTCTTAGAAAAGATAATTATCTCACAACGTTAGTTTATTTTGACAAAAACCTCTTAAAAAGATATTAATTACTAGATGTGTAGTTTGACTATTTTTCCGGATTTTTCCCTTTAAAACATTCAAACTACAAATCTAAATAATCGAAGATTATTAATCAACTAAACCTTTTTCAAATCCACACTTAATTCCCAATTCACAATATCACTTAACAAACAGTAATTAACTACTCGCTACGCATAATGATCAAATAAGCAAAGCAAAACATTTTATTCTAAGTCACACTAATGAACTAAAAAAGGATAGAAAATGGAACCGAATTGAAGAGCCGCAAGAAAACGATAACCGCCCGATTTAATAAGCTAAAGAAAATAGTCAAATTCTATCTAGCTTATTAAACCCTTAAGCTCCACGCCTCATGAGTTGACCTGTACCAAAGTCACAAAATTAAACAAACTGTTAACTACTAACAGTTATAACAATTACAAAATTTTCAATTTAACTAATAAGCCCAAATCGAATTCAATTAATCAAACCAAATGCATCTACTAGTCTAAATCATGGCCCATTTTAATTTCTACACAAACCAAACGTAGGCTAGTTATAATAAGCAAACATGACCCAAGCAAGCCCAAATTAGATCCTAACAAAGCCCAACGACACAACTTGGCCAAACGTGAGAGATTTCAGTACCAGATTTACCAAACACTTTGTATTAATCGAACTACTAATAAGCTAAACCAAACAAATTTCATTATACCGAATAAGCCACAACACTTATAAGTTAAACAAACAAATGATTATTAGAACCAAATAAGCATGAAATAAGCAATCTAAACGAGACAAATATCTAAAAAGCACTTCAAATAAGTAAATGAGAATTAATAAGCTATGCTTAATCTAAACTAAGTGACCAACAATGATCACTTATAGGCTAACGAAATCAAGATAATAAGCACTTACTAGAAACATTTATAAGCTAAAACAAGGCAGAAAAATCTCTAATAAATTTATTTAGCAAATAAGCTCACGAAAACTAGATCTAAACAATATAAGCTCAAATGAATTCAAATAAGCTATTTAGAAGCTTATTTTATCAGATAATAAGATCTTTTAAAAACACTAAAACAATATAAGCACGAAAATAAGCTATATCCGAGCTTACTCTAGCTTATTATAACGAAAGTCCTTGAAAACTAATAAGATTAAATCGTATAAGCTTAAGAGAGCTTATAGGAGATGATCTTAAAGCTTTTAAAGAGTTTTGAAACTAATAAGCCAAGGAAATAAGCTTCACAGAATAGCTTATTTGATAAGCACACATGTGAACAAAAGTAACGAACGAATAAGCAACCATAATAAAAAAAACCATGATTTCCATTACGCTCAAACCATTCTTGATACAAAATTTCAATAAGCTAACGATTTAAACGAGTTACAATAAGCCAAATATGAGAAATAAGCTAAATCTGAATGAAAATAAGCTAAAAACTAAAGAGAAAACTTTTAAAAATCTAATTCCTAATAATTTGAAAATGAGGGGAGCGTGACATTATATAGCCAAGATGAGGGGGTGTTTTTTGAAAATTTACCCAATGATTAGAGAATAAATCAGCCAATCATTGGCCTTCATGTGCGTTTCCTCGGATCGTCAGGCTGCCATTCTTTTTTTTAACCAACGCATCACTGACGCGTGTTCTTTTTCTCAACTTTCATTGTAAGCAACAAATAATAACCCTCAGATTCTTTCCTTTGAAAATGAGTTAAGTTGTGAATTATAACAAATGCTCCGCCACGTGTCATGCTACCATTCGTCCTCCCAATTTGAGTGCTTTGTCACGTGTGGCTTATGGGATTAATTTGGAGGCACATGATGGTGACGCAGGGTGACATCAGCATATCTTAATTTAACTCTTCAAATTTTGCCATTTTAATTAATGGACTTTTATACTTTTATTGTTGGGCTAGCAATGAGTTGGGCTGGCCCAGCCCATAAAATGGGTTACGGGCTGGCCCAATAAGATCCGAGGGCACCGTTAGACTCGTAATTTCGCGCTCTTTCCAATGGCATGCTCGAGGAATTTTCACGACTTTGTCTTGATCTTGAATATTAAGCACTCTTGATCGACACGAACTTGTAAATTCTCGTTTTTGCATTGTTTTCAATCCGTTTTACCTGCAAGAAATAAAAATACCAAACAAACATATTCGCAAGATAATTATCAATATTTTAGCATTTTTAGTCCGTTTTATAGTGTTTTACGGGGTTATAAAGATGTATGTTTTAGCACACATCAAATTCCTCCACTCTAAGCCATTGCTGGTCCCACACGCAATATTAATAAAACAAGCCCGAAAATAAATAATTTAATCCCTTTTTAACTTATGACCCCTCACAATCAAACAAGAACAGAAAAGATCCATTAAGAAGGTTCAAAAATTATTTAATTCTCAAGCACCCCTATTTTAACCACTTATTCAATAAAAGATAAAAACAGATAAAATTTTATAAAACTCATTTAAAAGGCTTTAGATGCTAACACTACTCATAAATGCTAATTGTGTAAACACAGCTACTTTTCGCTCCCTTATTCCTAAATCCTCTAAGGGGTTTATTATTATTATTAGTGACAAATAAATTATGGCCTTATTTTTATAAAGTAAACCCGGTTTAAACCATAAATAGTTTGAAATCCTTTTCTAAAGAGACGATATGGTGAGAATAAGATCCACATTAAGGTTCTAATTTCGCATGATTTAGGGGTTATCCTTTTTATTTCATCCGAAACAACTCAACTACGAGTCCAGAGATGGAAGCTTTATTTAGATAACCCCGGAGTCGAAATTTAGCTTTATTATTATTATTATTATTATTGCAACATTATTATCTATCGGTCCTTTAATCAACTGCCACATCGGTATGTGAGCCGACCATGGTCCAGGAGTCTTATTTCGACCAGGAGATCCTCGACCTTTTTGAAAACTGCCACATCGGTATGCGAGCCGACCATGGTCCAGTAAACTTTTATCAGTCTCGGATTTATTATAATTATTATTACCTCCACCCTTTAAACGACTGCCACATCGGTATGCGAGCCGACCATGGTCCCGTGGTTTTATTTCGGCTTCGGTTTAGCAAATTATTATTATTATTATTATTAGCCAAATTTCAAGTCCTGTGGTCTTTTAATTACCTAGACAACGGTGGCGAGCCGTCAGTAATCGGTAGCCTATTACCCCACAACACTGACAAAACCTCGATGTGTACCTTAATTTCACCAGAAGGAATCTCTACGAAGAGATTTAAACTAAAAATCGCAAAAACCAAAGTAACTTTATTTATTTAACAATTATATAGCGTTTATTAAGCTGGTGGGAGCAAAAAGCCACAATTAACCTCTATGAGCTCTAAAGAGATCCAACTACTCCACGCTTAGCATCTAACTTATATTCAACTCTATCAATTTTCATTCTTTGCAAAATTTTAAAGTTAAGCAAACGCTTAGTCTCGAAAGCTAAAGGAAAAGCTAGAGTTTATAACTCGGTCAAGTCAAAAGCTACCTAGTTCTACGGGCCTACTTATTCACATAATTTTATATTTCATCATTTTTTATTTTATTATTATTTTTTTTACCACTAAAATAAAATAAAAACTAAGCTCAAAACGGGGTTGCAAGGAACACAACAGGCACAGGTATAATCATATTTCGATAGAAATCCTCCCCCCCACACTTAGAACCGAACATTGGCCTTAATGTTTAAAAGTATCGGGTTTTACCCCGACACTTAGGAACGAAAAAGGCAAATGCAAAAAAATTCCAAGTGTAAAAGGGGAAACATAATAAGTATACATGATCATGATTGAGGATTCCTAGGATATAATATCATGATGCTGATCGGAGACCGAGTGATTGGAGGATTGAAAACAAGCGCGGGTCTTCACGATCTTAAGGAATCCTGCAAGAAAAAACAACACCACAAACCATAGAAAGAAGCACGCCCTCACACTTAGGGCTATAAAATCACACACTTACTTAATAAGAAAATAGAAAGAAGAAAGACACGGGTTGCCTCCCGAGAAGCGCTTGTTTTTGTTCGAGTCCCTAGCTTGACTCGCCACGAATTTAGTTGTCCTTGGGGTGAAAACTGACCGAATCGGTCATCAAAGAAATTTTACTTAAGATATGACATTTATCGATCAAGAAATTATCAATTAGAAGATGTGGAGATTTTCTCATGAAAGAGAAAATTCCATTGTTTAGGAAGATCCCGGGATCAAAAACTTTGTCTTCATTTCTAGAGGGAAATGAGACTAAAAGGTCAATCTCAGAAAATTCCTTAGAAAGAGAGGAGTCACAATCGGATAATAGGAGAGAAGAATCATTAAGCTCATTAATTGTAAGGTCCTTAGTTGAATCTTTAGATAAATTTTCTTCAAAAAGTATAGTCAACTCTCTTGGGTCGGGCTTAAAATTGAACTAAAAACGATCATACTCCGGTGGAGATATAATGTGAGCGAGTTCATCGACGAACTCCTCATGATGGGAATCACTCCTATCGGCAGGATGAAACGGATCAATCTAAAGATCAAAGATAAACGAACCATATTGAGGAAGAGAAAAATCAGAATGAGTAGTGGTACTGCCACTATTCTCTTTAATATGATCGTCATCAAATAGAATGCTTCGTAATCCGAAAGAGAATAATCAGAATGAGTAGTGGTACTGCCACTACTCTTCTTTTCCATATGATCAAAATAGAATGATTCGTATTCAGGAAGAGAAAGATCAAAATGAGAAGTGGTACTACCACTACTCTTCTCTTCGATATGATCAAAACAAAATGATTCATATTCAGGAAGAGAAAGATCAAAATGAGAAGTAGTACTGCCACTACTCTTCTCTTCAATATCAAAGCAAAATGTTTCATAATCAGGTAAAGAATCATTAAAATGAGAAAGAAGGGTGTCGGTCTCCTCCACGAGAGAGTCACTATTCCCAAATAGAGTAGGAAGTGGGGAGAGAGACTCGACCACAGAACCAGAAGAGGGAGTGGGATTGCCACTCAAAGAATTGTTTTTAATAGGAAATTTATCACACAAAGAATCAACAATATCAATTCTATAAACGAAATCGTCAGCACGTCCTGTAGGCTTCTCTAAAGCTTGAAAATTTCTTCTTTAAGCCGAGATGGATATGGAATCGATGGTTGATGAGGATTAGGTTCGAGGCTTTCCTTTGATTTTGGTGTGGACAATGGTAGAGTTTTCGGAGGTGGGACAAGTGGTTTGCTCTAAGAGCTAGCAAATTCCACCACTTCCGTTATGGTCTTCGGTTCTTGTTCCTTTTCTTGATAAACGAGAAAATTAGAATGAGGAATAAAAGATCCATCCAATGTCAAGCCATCCATACTAGTAATCACATTAAGCTCATCAAGTAGGTCCATTACGGTGTTGCTCGGTAGCATACCTAATGGTCTCTCTTGAGAATCTTCTGTCATTTGACCCATTTGATTTTGCATTAACTGAATGGGGGCTTCTTGGTTTCGGTCATAAGTTTCTCGCATGCTAGCAAAATGATATTCAAGAGCTTTGACTTGTTTAGTAAGAGCGGTAATGGCATCAATTTAAGTTGAGGTACCACCACTACTCGAAACTTGAGGTTTATTTCTACAAGTTCGAAGTCTGGCTTTATTCTCGATAGTGGTTAAAGCTTCTTGAATATTTCTCATCATCAGATTTCCACCTGCCGCGGTATTTAGAGAATCTTGATCAGATTGACTCAACCCGTTATAGAAAAAATCTATTTGGTGAAGGAGTGAAAATCCATGATGAGGACATTTCCTTAATAAATCTTTGAATCTCTCCCAAGCTTCGGTAAAAGTCTCACTGAAAACTTGTTGAAAGTTTGTGATTTCTTTTCTGATCTCTCTTGTTTTAGAGTGAGGGTAAAATCGATTCAAAAACTTTGATACTAAATCATCCCAGGTAGTGATGGAATTCGGAGGTTCATTTTCAAGCCATGACTCGGCTGCTCCTTTAAGTGAAAAAGGGAATAAGATCAACTTCGCCACATCATCAGGCACTTGGTTTAGTCTTAGAGTTCAGGTTATTTGGTAAAATCTCCTGATGTGTGAATGAGGATCATCATTTTCAAGACCAAAGAAAGAATTGTTACTTATGAAATCAAGTAACTCGGTTTTTAGTTCAAATTCACTTGCTAGAACAGCAGGAACAACGATAGCATTTTCAATACATATGATAGGTATTCGGAGTAGCTCTTCTATCGGTCTCAAATGATCAGCCATTTGGACGTCTTCAGCGTTCTCGTCCTCTCCTTGTATATGATCATGAAAAAGATTATCGGACTCGGATTCTTCTACTTGACGAAATTGTAAACTTTTCTCGGGATTGGGAAAATGTAACTCGATTTGGTTCGAAGAAGATTGCATGCTCATGTACCAGAAGTAAAACGAAGGAATTTAGTTTTTCATAAGTTTTAGAATTTCTTTGTAAATTTTAATAATCTTCATTTTTATTTTTTTATAAGAACGAAATTAAACTTTCAAAAGAGAAAGGATCTTCAAGGCATCAACTTCGAAACACAACGTAGAAATCGTACAACTCTCCCCGGCAGCGGCGCCAAAAACTAACGTGTACGAAACGTGTCGAGTAATATAATATAGTAATCCCCGTAGGATAAATTTGAAAACCACGTTTATGTTTTGAAATAAAATGCTTGATTATCTTTTAGATTTTTGGTTTTAAAACTATTTTTAATACTAAGAAAATTATACTAATATTAATACTATAATTATACTAATCAATTAAACTACGAGAATTATGCTAAAATGATCTTAAAGATTTTATAAGATGAAAATGCTTGCTAAGTGACGTGAAAAGTTCATTAATTGTGAATTAAAGTTTATTAACGAAATATTTTTTTTAGAAAAGATAATTATCTCACAACGTTGGTTTATTTTGACAAAAACCTCTTAAAAAGATATTAATTACTAGATGTGTAGTTTGACTATTTTTCTAGATTTTGCCCTTTAAAACATTCAAACTACAAATCTAAATAATCAAAGATTATTAATCAACTAAACCTTTTTCAAATCCAAACTTAATATTCAATTCACAATATCACTTAACACACACTAATTAACTACTGGCTACACATAATGATCAAATAAGCAAAGCAAAACATTTTATTCTAAGTCACAATAATGAATTAAAAAAGGATAGAAAATAGAACCGAGTTGAAGAGCCGCAAGAAAACGATAACCGCCCGATTTAATAAGCTAAAGAAAATAGTCAAATTCTATCTAGCTTATTAAACCCTTAAGCTCCACGCCTCATGAGTTGACCGGTACCAAAGTCACAAAATTAAACAAACTGTTAACTACTAACAGTTATAACAATTACAAAATTTTCAATTTAACTAATAGGCCCAAATCAAATTCAATTAATCAAACCAAATGCATCCTACTAGTCCAAATCATGGCCCATTTTAATTTCTACACAAACCAAACGTAAGCTAGTTATAATAAGCAAACATGACCCAAGCAAGCCCAAATTAGATCCTAACAAAGCCCAACGACACAACTTGGCCAAACGTGAGAGATTTCAGTACCAGATTTACCAAACACTTTGTATTAATCGAACCTACTAATAAGCTAAACCAAACAAATTTCATTATATCGAATAAGCCACAACAATCATAAGCTAAACGAACAAATGATTATTAGAACCAAATAAGCATGAAATAAGCAATCTAAACGAGACAAATATCTAAAAAGCACTTCAAATAAGCGAATGAGAATTAATAAGCTATGCTTAATCTAAACTAAATGAGCAACAATGATCACTTATAAGCTAACGGAATCAAGATATTAAGCACTTACTAGAAACATTTTTAAGCTAAAACAAGGCAGAAAAAGCTCTAATAAATCTATTT
>BQNB010146998.1:0-16498 GCA_026074375.1 Tanacetum coccineum
TATAAGTAAATTATAAGTGGTGGCCGGTGGGGTGCGAAGAAAAGTGATGGGTGGGACTAGGAGAATGTTTGGCATAGTTAGGTTGCGTTTAGTCGGAGGAAAACACCCTTATTTTACACAAAATGTTTTGTGAAAAATAAAGAAAACAGAGATCGCGTTCACTTCGTCGTTTTCCAACAAATTTCTCTACAAAACACAAAATCCATATTTTCTCCTTTTATACACAAAACTAGAAAACAATTTTATTTTGTTTTCCCCGTTTTCCTTTTATGATACTCATATCTATTTTCCCCTTATTTTCTACGTTTTATACGTTTTTATAAGTTTTTTGATGTTTATGTACGCTTACAGACTTTTTTGAAATTTCCGTCCGTTTTTTTACGATTTCGTCTGTTTTTTTACGATTTCGTCCGTTTTTTTACGATTTCGTCCGTTTTTTACGATTTCGTCTTTTTTTTACGTTTTCGTCCGTTTTTTACGATTTCGTCCGTTTTTTTACGATTTCGTCCATTTTTTACGATTTCGACCTTTTTTACAATTTCGTCCGTTTTTTTCGATTTCGTCCGTTTTTTTCGATTTCGTCCGTTTTTTTACGTCTTCGTCCTTTTTTTTACGATTTCGTCCGGCTTTTACGATTTCGTCCGGTTTTTTACAATTTCATCCGTTTTTTTACGATCTCGTCTGTTTTTTACGATTTCGTCCGTTTTTTTACGATTTCGTCCGTTTTTTTACGATTTTGTTCTTTTTTGTGATTTCGTCCGTTTTTTTATGATATTGTCTGTTTTTTTACGATTTCGTTTTTTTACGTTTTCGTCTGTTTTTTTACAATTTCGTCCTTTTTTTTAAAGACGGAAACGTAAAATAACAGACGAAAATGTAAAAAACGGATGAAAACATAAAAAACGGACGAAAACGTAAAAAACCGGACGAAATCGTAAAAAAAAAGAAAAAATCGTAAAAAACGGACGAAAACGTTAAAAAATGACGAAATCGTAAAAAAACTAACGAAACGTAAAAAAATGGACGCAAACGTAAAAAATGATGAAATCGTAAAAAACGGACGGAATCGTAAAAAAAACGGACGAAAACAGAAAAACGGACGAAAACGTTAAAAACCATTAAATAAATAAGATTCACCCAGCAGCCCATTTTTCCCATTAGTGCCCGTTTTAGCCAGTGCCCGTTTTGGCCCGTACCCGTTTTGCCTGATGCCCGCGCCCGCCCGTTTTGCCGTCTCTATTTTTGTGTTTCGAATATGTCTTTATAATATTACAAAAGTAAATAGAGAATCGAGATATAAACAACAACACTTGAACATGTATTCTAGTTTTGTAAATGTAAAACACAAACACATGTTTCTTTAACTAAACGCGTTTTCCAAATTTTCAATTGTTTTGTGGAGATAGAAACCCCCTCCTTTTTCCTACAAAACAGGAAACTGAAAATGATGGAAAATGTTTTCCAACTAAACGCAACCTTAATATCTATAAATATTACCAAGTTAACTGATCAAATTTTATGCTTAGCAAAGAATTTACAAATATCGTTTGCAAAATAAGAGTCTTGGTTGAGTGACAATATATGGTGATTTCTTCACTAACTTAAAAACTAACCAAAGCAAGTGTTAAGTAATAACTATGATAACAGTCCGAATAATTTTAGGGACTTAATTCTTATGGAGGGGTAAATGCTCTCAAGAATGTGTATCGAATTAATTGCACGAGATAACATATATACTCTTATGCAACATTCTCTTATTATACAAAGATTGAGGTTAGATTCTCGTGGTTAATAGGGACGTGTTGAGCAATTTAATGTGTAGTATACTTTCATATTAAATTGTTTTCATTCTTGAAATGTGTTCATTTCGGTTTGGGGAACTTTTAACAAAACTCTTTGTACTCCTTTCTTGACTTTTGATAAGTGTTTTCTACTTATCTTCCCAAAAAGTTCCCACCTAAACTTTCAGTTACTAGATATTTTTTCTAAATATTATCCAAGTTTGAAATGCCGTAGATTGTTGAGGAGATTAAGGGGAGTCGGTGAGACTCTATCATCTTTTTTGCACAACACGTAATTTTAATAATGGTAGTGAAAGTTTCATAGGAACCAAATTGATTGATGAATTTATGCTTTAAGAACCACACAAAGTTATCATTTGCTTTGTTTAAACACACTCTTTAAACTTTTAGCGAAAAGCAGTGGCTGCAATTTTCATATGACCACTCATATTACTTTAGGACTGTCAACTCAAAATGTGTTTCGTGGAATGGGGGATTTGGCTTACATTGATTTAGATTACATGTTCATTGACTGAATAATATGCTTTAGCATTGTTGTTTTAGATTATAATGGTCTATGTTGATATAGTTCATAAATTAGCAGGTGTAAAAGTTGCTATATTAATCATCCATAATTTTATCTCAGAATTGTTGTAAAACGAAATAAACACATAGTTTGGTGGATCTTAAGTTACTTACAGTATTAAAAAATGGAGATGGCTTATATGAGAAAAACATAAAGTTGGTGGTCATGGCCTTATTGTGCTCCTTGATGGCTAATTTATTGCCTCTTCTTGCAACCATGAATCGCAAAGGAACTTATCACAAAAATCATAACTTTGGAAATTCTCGTAATTTTTTGTGTTTGATTTTCCTTTTTGATTGTTGATTTGATTTGAAAATTGTGGCTATTTATTTGTATATTCGATTGTTGATTTGAGTTTACAATGTTTAGCTTATTGGATCATATTGTTGTAGACAACGTGTTCGATGAAATGCTAAAGTAAAATTCAACTATCGTGAACGAACTTATAAATGTAACATGCTAATTGATCCACAATTTTTGTAAACGTGTAACATGCTCATTTGAGATTATACTTGTTACTTGACTTTTTCTTATTACAATAGAGTGTGTATCCCCTACGGCTGGCAATTGATATGGATGTGAAAATTCATCCAAAAATTCCGGATAAACTGGCACAATAAGCTTAATAGTTGCCTCTTTTATCTGCTCTCTCAAATCATCTTCGGGAATACTGTATTTACTTTAATGCCTCTGTGCAATCTTTTCAAACCCCTTTAAAAACGCCTCGATCTTACCCTTTGCAGCAGCTCCAGTTCCACCTTCTTTAGTTCCATCTATTTCTTCTTTGTCAAGTAAAAATCACTAATCCACCCCATGCTCGCTTCTCATACAAGTAAGCCGCTTCTTCCGCCACAACTTTATAGTTTTTCCGCATATAATTCTCACCCAGTAGTTTCCCAACCTCGGTTTTCTTAGTCCTCATGTAAATATGCCAGTAAGTGTTCATGGTAAAAACATGGTAAAGAACTTTATCCTTGTAACCTGATCTTTTAGACTCAATATTCCTTTGTAAAGCTTCCATTACATTTGAAATTGCCTCCCTTAGCAAGCTTTCATCTGTTTCAGGAACCTATAAAATTCTATTTTTCCATATCTGTTCGGTTTTTAGCACTTGAGTCATCGGCTCACTGTAGTTATCGGTTGTAAGGTATTTTAGGTAGTTAATGGCATATCTGACTAAATTTGGAATTGACCCATCTTGCGGAGGAGGTAGACAAGAAACTTTTCAATTCTCGAAACCAAGAACATATATCGTCTCCAGCTTTCCCTTAAAGAATGTCTTAAACCTTGGTCTTGAGATTTTCCAATGAATTGAACATGTCCAATAGTTTAATGGACTATGGCACACATATAGCTATTAGTTTTCCCATAATATGTTTGCCATAATAGAAGTTCAACTTTCTATTTCGGTTTTTCAAATTTTTGGTTTTGAGATTATAAAGCTTATTAACATAAGCCTTAGCATTTGACATGAACTTTAAACAATGGTTTAGCGACCTGTAAAGGATAGTTCACAATGTACAATCTGCAGTAAACACTCATTTTCCTATAATAATCACTGTCTTCTTGTTAAAGCAGTTATCTCACACTCTTCCTTAATAGCATAGCTGCAACATCCAATGTATTTCAGATGCCTTTGAAATGTCAAGTCACGAGCTACTTGTTGTTTTGTTTGGATAGGTGGTTTCCATTTTATGACCTTACTATCATGATTTAAGTGTAGCTACTTTGGGTTCACTTTTTTTGAATTCTATTGTATGACCAGACTTGTGTATCCAAAGTCAGCTCGTATCCATCATAGGTAACAGTAGGCCAAATCCAATTTTCTGATATGAATGAGTGAGAGCACATGAAAGTGAGACTGCAATCATGAGCCTTAAACAACAAAGACAAGTTGTGGCTAGGTCGACTTCATATTGGTTTTGGTATTAACTTTACTCTTGGCTGAATTGCAGGGGACTTATATAAAATTGTAACAAACTCTTTAGATTAAGTGACAAATGATGAATACGAGCTTGGATAACCTTTGTAGGGAATGTGAGAAAGGATATGCAATGCAGTTATTCTTATATATAGCTAGATAGATAATAAAGTATGTTAGTTGCTTTGGTAATGGGTCAGAACTAGTTTGGGTCAAATTGAGTCATTATTGTGTCGTCCATTTGACCAGTTAAAGACGTTTGGGCACTTGTAAGCCTCTAGTGTGGTCTTCACTTGTGATACCCAATCTGATCATAGCTTAAATGACATGATATGGTTACCAATTAAAGACGTTTCTTTATTCATCTTTTGACAAATAGGACTCCTAATAATCTCATGCCAAACAGGTGTAGTATTAGCTAATCTTATAATTGTTGATTCATTCAACACATGGGTCCATGTACCACTATGGCATTGCTGTTTCATTTTCATCTCCACGATCTAAGAACTGTTTCCAGCTTATGTGATTTACCCATGTCTTTTACCCATGTCTGATTCTATCTTATTAAAGTGAAAGTACAATTCTGATGGTTAATTCATCTTGGTCAACTGTTATTTTTATTTGTTTTAACAGGTCTCTTGCCCACAACCAATTATTTGGTACAACACATAAGGAACATTAGAGAACTAGCAATGATGTGAGTGTACTTTATAATGTTATGTGTAAGTGTATTCATGTTTTATAATGTTATATATGCGAATTCAAGTTTATTTTACAACTGGGTCATGATTAACGAGGGGCTGTGGTTAAATTTTTTCTATTTTTTTATTAGATACTTCTTTAAAAACAGGGAAGACAATTGCTTGCAAATGCCTTTGCTCGCTTGTTAATGTTCCTTTGTTGGAAGCTCAGTGCTAAATCTTTATAACAGCTGATGCAATCATGAAACATTATATGGAATCCTTGAAAATGATATATTTCGTTGACCATCATTTTTGGTTCGTCAGTTATTCGTTGATTTGGATTCTTAATGTTATATTAGTTAATGGACAGAAATAAATCTTTTGCAGCGGTCCTTGTCAAAGGTTCCAGATCCTCATATCTCGGAATTGTGGTTAAAGGTAGAATGCTCGAAGCATCTACTCTTGGCTAATTCCTCACGAGAAATAGCATCTACTCTTGGCTAATTCCTCACGAGAAATATTCTTGTGTTGTGGGCTTAAATTATTTACTGATATCATCAACATTATGTTATACTTCTCAGGTAGATGGAGAAGTACGACAAAAAGGCTCAACAGAGGATATGATACTTAAGATCCCATATTTGATTAGTCACATTAGTTCTATTTGATGACGCTTCTAGAAGGCAATGTCATACTAACAGGTACCCTTACAAACTTGTATTCGTCTAGTAATTTTACATGCTTCATGCTTAGCTATTTCTGTTGATTTTACCCATCTAACCCGTGATAAAACATACCCCGTTTCGATCCAGTTACAAATCAAATGGATTTAGCACAAAGATAGTGCTGAGATACAGATTTGTTGTCTATTCTAATGAGTTATTTGCCTCTTGGATAACAGGCCTCTTGGATATCCACTTTGATGTCGGAATTACGGATGCAAGATTGTTAACACAAGTAAGTCAGTTGTATTGCTTTTATGGTCTCATACCCTGCAAACCTATCAGTTACAATATGTCCATCTTTCTCAGTTTTATTATTTTGGTATTGAAAACGTATGTTACGAATAAGTTACTGAGTTTTATCTTGTAAGTAATATTCTGTTGATCATAATAATAGGGTCAGGGGTGCACAATAGTGATGATCAAAATCTGTAATATTTCAACTGCTAAACTGTAGATATCTGTTACTGCTTATATTGGATGTTAATTAATTCAAGCTTTTTGCAGTGATGATTGTTTGGTGGTGAAGAGAGTCTGTTGGTTGCAGGACATCTATTATTTTTGGTTGACGTAATAGTGATATACTTGTCACAAGCTTAAATCATAGTTTCATGTTATTCGGATGTAATTAATATTATGAATTTATGGATTTTGATCATTATTGAATAGTAGTCATTATTGAATGGTAGTTCGGATTCAGTGGCAATGGTAATTGTAGCAAAAATTGGTATATTTTTTTTTTGAAATTTATTCTTATTCAGTGACGACTTTTATCGTGACTGCACTAACGGACATTAAGGTTCTGTTAGTTCGAGTCGGTAAGTGACGCATTTGTTTCATCACTAGTCTCGTCCAATAGACCAATAGTGATGACTATAACCAATATAGTGACGAATTTGAGGAACAAAATTGGTTGTCACAAAAATTAAGTGGCGACTTTAGCTCGTCACTAATTTAGTGTCAAATTTTAATTTCTATCACTTTTTAATTTGTGACGGAGCTATTGTGACGACAAGTGACGACGTTGGTTTTCGTCATTAAGTTGGTTTAGTGACGAATTTTCCTTTATTAATGACGATTTTCCATTCGTCATTAAAGCCTTTTTTTCTTGTAGTAACCATGTTCTTCTTTCTCCTCATTGTACTCTTGTTTACATTAAATGTGAATGTAAATGTTGCTTTATATGCATGTGGTCATATGTTTTTCTAATGTAAATACTATGTTTTTTGTATGTCTACAACTGTTTTTACATTATGATAATCTTTAGAGTAAATTACTACTGGTTCATGTGGTTTGGTAAAATTTGTCGAATACTATTTGGAAAATGGAAAACAAAAACTCGACCAACCATAATCACCGCCGTCATCTCCGGTCAATAAGTTAATTATATAGAAGCCAATTGGAGTCTATAAAGACCATTTCCGAACACCAATCTAATATTTAATGCAAAATTAAGCTGACTCGTATAAACTCTTGGAATAATTTAATACTAGTATTAGTTTTGATTAAAGATGTGGAAAAAATATATATCTTAGGTGTGATCCTTAACAAGACAATTGTCCACAATGATTGTCTAAAAAAAATTTTGGATTTTTTTGGTATCATTTATGGTCAAAGTGAATTGTTTTGACTAAAGTAGATAATAATAATAATAATTGCATTGTGTCCCTGGCAGGGGCACGGAGTGCAATAGAAAGTTTTCAAACTGGGGAGGGCCACCTGACTTTTCTCTGAAGTTGGGTGAGTAAGTCTGCAATGTTTTACAAAACCACAGGGAGCATATTTGCACTTTTCTTAAATTTAATATAGTTATATAGTTTTTGATTAACGATCCTTACTGAGAAATACAAATAGTTATGTAGTTACATGTTGTTCACCGAGCTAGTATCAGGAGAGAGTTCTACGCAGTGGTGGAGTGTAGGTGTGTGTAGTGGTGGTTGAACGTCAGAGGATTACGCTAGTTGTGGAGGATGTAGTTAGACATTTAAGAGGTCTGGACTGATCCTGGCACCGGAACAATACTAGTGACTAGAATCAAGACCTACGCCCAGATCCTTCTGCACCCCGTCCACGCGCTGGATTGCCCTCCGTACAGGCACCCTCCTCTGTTTGCGGCCCCCGGTGGCTTGTGCGGCCCAGCCCTGTTTTTTTTTTTTTTTTTTTTTTTTTTTTTAAATTTGTTGCAAAAAAGTAGGAGGAAAAAAAAAAATATTTACAAAAGTTTCGATTTATTCTGATAAAAAAAATACCGCGGAAACATTTCGATACCTTATTTTACTTTAAAATAATTGATCATGGTCCAAACGTTACAACCCATTATATTAAATAAACCCATTTATAAAAAAAAACACTTTAAACATGAGGTCCCAAACACTTAAGCTATTTAAAAAATGTTACTCATAGATGGCCCAACGTAAAATAAAATACAAAACGGTCGCTCAACTTTATTAACTATTTACGATTTTCTTACACAAAAAATCCCGTAAAAAATTAATAAAAAAAACACGTCAAGTTTTTAGTGTTCACATTTTTTACATTCATCGGACAAAAAAAAAAGATATCGAACGTCCCAAAAAAAAGAAAATATTGCTTAGAAAATTAACCCGTCCCTCAACGCAAAAGAAAAATTCCTAAATGTACAAAAATATAAGGAAAATTCCGGGAAAAAAAATTAGCAAAAAAAAAAACTCAAAAATAGCTAAAATTTTTTGCCCAAAGTATAAAAAAAAAAAATAGACAAACGGACCTCAAACGTTAACTATTTACGATTTTTATCTACACAAAGATTCACGTAAATAAATTTCTTACATAAACTCCCAAAAAAGAAAATATTTCGTGAAAAAATTAGTCCGTTTGCCCAACGCAAATGTTTTTCTTAACCCGAATGCATACCAAAAAAAGGAAAATATTAAAAAATTAGCCCGCCATAACGCACATCGCAAAAAAAAAAACTGGATGAGAACGTCAAAAAAAAATTATTGAGAAAAAAATTAGCCCCGCCGCTAAACGCAAGGGTTTCTTTTGCTTGTTGTCCACAATGATTGTTGAAAATTTTTTTTGGATTGTTTGTTCATTTATGGTCAAAGTGAATTGTTTTGACTAAAGTAGATAATAATAATAATAATTATAATATCTTGAAATAAACTTTATAAATACCCTTTAAATCCCGATTCCACAAATGTAAGAACAACCCGACGATGACCAACCGAAGAAGATCCCGAGCTATTCGAACATGATGCTTTGCCGCGTCCACCTGGCAAAGAGCGCCATAGGGAAAAAAGTCAACGATCTCCAAACTCATCCGCTACTTCCAACTCACGAGAAACTTTTCATGAGATAATGCAACGATAACTAGCGCTAGATCGTGAGGCGAAAAGGGAAGAAATGAGAAACGAGACTAGGGAGAGGGAGAATTTAACCAAGGAACAAGATGCTTGCAATCAACACCGACGGGATGGATATATACTTTTTTTTATATCTTTTACTTTATTAATGAAATATAATTTGTGTTTTATTTGATTAAATGAAAACAACAATTGAAAATTGTGGTGTCCAGAAGTGTCATTTAACTTGAGTGACGGAAGAAGACTGTTTTTTTTTAAAAGTTATAGGGGATGACTTATAAAAGAAAAAGTTGAGATAACAGCAAAAAGTGTTATAACACACGCCCCCTATGACTAGAGGCACCTTGTGCTATGATTGTGTTCTGTGTTAATAGAGTTTGTTTTTTTAGTTGTATCCATGTAGATTCTCCCTAAAAGAACTTTGTGATCAATAAAATATTAGCTGCTTAAAAAAATGATATATGGTGTTCAAAAATAAAATCACGATTCACAAAGATTGTAGAGAAAGTTCTTTTTTTCAAGTCAAGCAAATAAAATATAAGAAAGTTAGTCGAAGTTTCATTTTGTCACTCTTAAACCTTTAAGAACTGAATTTTGTTTATTTTCAAGTCATTTATCATGTTCTTCACCTTTAGCTAAATCCTTCCTTAATTCAGGCAAACACTCCTTGTATATCATAAACTTTCAAAGAAAACCTTTTTCTCTATTAATCTTCTGTCCCCAAGTGGTTTAAAAAAATATGGATCCCTATATGATGTTAGTAAAATTGGAATCTTGCAGCAATGTTTCGTCAGATGAACAATTTTCTTTGTTTCATTTACTGCAGGAGTCAGAAAATGAAGCTGCATACAACAAACCTATGCCTTGGATTGGGATGTATGTCGCGCTAGCATCTCTGTTTTGCATCCTAGCAATGGTAGCTGATTTATTACATGGTTTCCGAAACAGAAAACTATGGTTCCCTTGTAAATACTTCACTCTGAATGCCGCTTCTCTCACTGTGATAGCTGTTGCAATGAAGCTACCCGTGGATTTAAGTAATCCAATGCTAGGTGTTCCGGACGAGATGTCAAAGCTCGGAAGCATGGCATTTATGTGCACCATTATGGCTAATTTTTTGCCTTCTTTAGCAACCATGAATAGCAAGGAACTTCTCACAAACATTATAGCTTTGGATATTCTGGTAATCACCTTGATTGTGAATGTTTGCATTGAAATATATACGGATGTGATTGGAGGTTCTGTTTCTGATGATTACAAATGGGTAGTTAAGGGAATAGCATTGTTTTATGTGGCTATGCTACTCATGTTGCTGATAATACATACATGTTCAGGTTTAACGATTCTAAACTTCAAACAGATATTAGAATCAAAATACCAAGCAGGTCATGAAACCACTTTAAAGGACCTAGAGCTGCAACAACCTGGAAAATTAACTGCTGAGAAACTAAATCAGCATGTGAAAAGTCATTGGATAATGACAGGTACCGGCAGCCCCCAATTCATTACAGCTTGCTCTGCTTCAACCTCCGCTTCTGGGGTAATATGTGTTGCTAGTACTGTCATACATTTATCTTTGACGATTTTAATTATTGTATATGGGTCTATAGGTGAACCAAATTCCTATTATAAGTGGCCAATTCTGCTTTGGAATCAGTGTCTATCGGATTATAAGTGGTCAATCTGCATAATTCTCATAATACAGTTTATCGGAAGTCTAGTAGGAACAATTGCACCATTTTGCAGATGTTATGCAGCCTTGAGTTCTAAATTGTCAATAGAAAGGATTTGGAATCATATTAAGGTATTTAAAGTAGAAAGCTACTGGACTCAAATGCTGTACAATTGGAAACAAAGTGGCATACCATTATCAGTTACTAACCGCAAAACAAAAATTTTCATTGAGAAATTTAAGATCCGAGTTCTTAGCATTTGTATAGGATTTCAGAAGAGATTTGTTGTAGCATGCAAGATGATAGCACTGATCCCAATTTTCATTGTAATCTTTGTCTTGTACTGTATATGTTGTTGGAAGTGGATATTGCCCATGTTATTTATTGACTCACGACTTGTGCCAGTAACAACACCGGGGCAATTACTAGAAGAAACGAAAGGTCTTAGGCAGTATGTTTTGCAACTTCAAGGCGACATGGAGCTTGCTGAGAGAACACTGAAAGGAATTACAAAGTCTTTTAACCTCGTGATCCGAAAGGCTGAAAAGCAACAACCCAGAAATCTTATGAAGCTTTTAGAAGAATCTAAAGGTTTTGAAGGAGTTGGAAAGTATAACAATCGTCATATACCTTCTTTACCTACAGAGGAATATCTTGATTGTTGGAGCTTACCATTGGTCACCCTGACAGCCATCGCCATTTCTCTTCCTAAAATCCAAAACGATATAGTTGCTAGGTTGCAAAGCAGTGTGAGTGAAGGTCTTACATATGTTACACTTGTGGAAGAAAGCCTCAATGCTACTGATGATTATGTAAGCATTCAAAAGGCGGCTAAAGTGTTGTGGCTAGAAGTTGAAGTCTTCAATAAATGGATAGGAAACAATCTGATAAACCATGCTCCTGAAGTGAATACAGCAGGATTAATTCTGCAATGGTTCAAGAATACAGCTAAAAACATGGTCACTGAAGTTCAAAGTATGGATATTGGAAGCACCGATGATAATTCTATCTACCGGTCTATTTGCACCAATTCAATGTATCGAATCACCGAATCAATCCTTCTTTCCTACCACACCAACATTGATGAGCTTAGCCAAGAGGACTTATTCATGGAATTATCATCAATGATTGCTGATATACTAGCTGCTTGTCTCACCAACTTACCCCAAGTCATAGTTATAAAATGTCATGAAAGCGTGATTGAGAAAAGGGAGTCGAGTGTCAATGCTGCAGCCCAACTCCTCGGCGAGACTACGCAAATAATCAACATCCTTCACAACCGGGAACTTCCAAACTTGGATCCTACTGAGTTACCTTTCATTGACAAATGGCGTGATTATTTTAATTTTCCCTCTCCTTAAAGATCATGTCTGTTCTGGTATAAGTTTACACTAAGATTTGCTTCACTATATTGGTTTGCTTTAGTAGTCGTACGTTTTAACGCTTCAATATAAACTGCAGAATCAAGCTTATGTGATTTTGAGGGCCATACTACGTACCCCCGGTCAAGAATGAGAAGTCAACTTCTAGTTCATTTGTAATATCTACAAGTTCTTGTAAGTTGTAACCATGTTCTTCTTTCTCGTCATTGTACTCTTGTTTACTATAAATGTAAATGTTTCTCTATATGCATGTGGTCATATGTTTTTCCAATGTAATACTATGTTTTTACATTATGATAATCTTTAGAGTAAAGTACTACTGTTTCAGGCGGTTTAGTAAAACTTGCCCAATACTATTTGCAAAATGAAAAACAAGAACTCGGCCAACCATTATCACCGCTGTCATCCTCGGTCAATTGGAGTCTACCGAGACCAATTTCGAACACCAATCTAATATTTGATGCAAAATCAAGGTGACCCGTCGTATAAACTCTTGAAATAATTTAATATTAGTTTTGACTAAAATAATATCTTGGTGTGAAAACAATCCCACTAAAGTCTACAACAATTGTTTGCATTGTGGAATTTTTATATCCTTTGTGGTCAAAGTAAATTGTTTTGACTAAGTCAAAGTAAATAATAATAACAATAAAAGAAATAATTATTTATATATATACTAAAGGTAACTAGTTACTTGACCAACCACCAGTAGTCCTTTGACCAACTCAATTGCACGTTGGACCTTAAGTGACAAACGTTAGCGTGGCTGGTCCTCATTTCCTTGGGGGTCCATAAACCGTAGTTAAGTTTTTAACGACAAGGGTAATATGTCTTTCCACCAACACTGATAACATTTATTTTAAGAGTTAAATCCTACACCAGTGGTCTCTTGTGGTTTTTTAAAAAGTTCGAAATTTAGAACTTTTATTTTTTTATAAACTTGAAAAAAGTTCGGAAATATGAAAAAAAAAAATTCAAAAATAAGAAAAATTGTTCAGACAATTTTAAAACAAAAGTTGATTTTTTCAAATACTCGAAATTTGGAAAATATTCGAAAATTAGAAAAAAAATAATTAGCTAAATTTGAAAAATTAATATTTTTGAAAATTAAAAAAAGTTGGAAGTTTGAAAAAAATATTGGAAATTTGGAAAAAATGCTTCGAATATATTAAAACAACAAAACAAAATAGGAAATTGGTAAAAAAATTGCAGAAACAAATCGATTTTTTTTCAAATCTGAAATATAAAAAGAGTTCGAAAATAGAAAAAAATATAGAAACTTGAAAAATAATCGTATTTTTCAAATCGAATAAATTCGAAAACAGAGTTCACAAAACATTTGAAAAAACAAACAGATATTTTTTTAAATTTGTAAAAGTTCAAAAACATGAAAAAAAAAACGTTGAACAATATGAAAAAATGAAAATTAAAAAAATCGTATTTTCAAACTCGAAAATTTGAAAAAAATCGAATATTTTCAAATATCTAAAAAACAAATTTCCCTAATTTTTTTCTAATTTCTCTGATTTGAAAATACAAATATTTTGATTTCGAAAATATCGATGTTTTTCAAATCAAAATTTTCGATTTGGTAAATATAAGTTTATTTTGATGTTGAAAAAAATTTTCGAAAAAAATTTTCGAATGTTTTTTTCAAATCGAAAAAATTTTCGATTTGAAAATCTACAGATATTTTGATTTCTTGAAAAAAAATTTTCGATGATAAATATCGATGTTTTTCAAATCGAAAAATTTGAAACAAAATATAGAAATTTTTTTTTTTGATTTTTTTGATTGAAAATATTCGATTTTTTTTTCACAATTTTTGATTTTTTTTTCAAATTTTCGATTTGAAAATATCGATTTTTTTTAATTTTCGATTTTTTCATATTTTCGAACTTTTTTTTCATGTTTTTGAACTTTTTTCAAATTTTCAAAAAAAAATATCGATTTGTTTTTCAAATTTTCGAACTTTTTTTTCAAATTTTCGATTTGAAAAATATCGATGTTTTTTCAAGTTTCCAATATTTTTTTATATTTTCGAACTTTTTTATATTTTCGATTTGAAAAAATATCGATTTGTTTTTCAATTTTTTTTACCAATTTCCGATTTTGTTTTTTATATTTTCGAACATTTTTTCCAAATTTCCAATATTTTTTTCAAACTTTCCAACTTTTTTTAATTTTCAAAAATATTAATTTTTCAAATTTTCTAAATTATTTTTTTTCTAATTTTCGAAATATTTTCCAAATTTTCGATTTGAAAAAAATCAACTTTTTTCAAATTTTCGAACTTTTTTTCTAATTTTTGAATTTTTTTTTTATATTTCCGAACTTTTTTTCAAGTTTTAAAAAAAAAAATTCAAAATTTTCGAACTTTTTAAAAAACCACAAGGACCACTGGTGTAGTTTACTCTTTAATAAATGGTATCAGTGGGTGGGAAAAGACGATATTACCCTTGTCGTTAATAAACTTAACTAGCGTTTATGGACCCCCAAGAAATGAGGGACTACCGGTGTTGGTCACTTAAAGTCCAACGGTGCAATTAGTTTGGTCAAGGGACTACCGGTGTTGGTTAACGCAAACCACAAGGACCACCGGTGTAGTTTACTCAGAGTAAAGTACTACTGTTTCAGGCGGTTTAGTAAAACTTGCCCAATACTATTTGCAAAATGAAAAACAAGAACTCGGCCAACCATTATCACCGCTGTCATCCTCGGTCAATTGGAGTCTACCGAGACCAATTTCGAACACCAATCTAATATTTGATGCAAAATCAACGTGACCCGTCGTATAAACTCTTGAAATAATATTTGACTAAAATAATATCTTGGTGTGAAAACAATCCCGCTAAAGTCTACAACAATTGTTTGCAATTTTTATATCCTTTGTGGTCAAAGTAAATTGTTTTGACTAAGTCAAAGTAAATAATAATAACAATAAAAGAAATAATTATTTATATATATATACTAAAGGTAACTAGTTACTCAATTTTTTAATTTAAAAATTAATTTTTTAATATTAGCCCACTTCGGTACTAATTTAGTCCATTAGCTCATTTAGCTAGTATAGCCTACTAATTAGTTAGCTTAATATGCAGTCCTGGGCTTGGGCTCGCGGGTCGGTCGTGCTTGGGCTATTTTTTTTAATAGGCTTTTACATATTTTTATTTGGTCCGTCAAATATTAACTAAGTCCGTCTTAACTATTTTGCACGTATATACATAGCAAGTTATTATTCAGTAGGTCACAACAAGCATTAAATAATCGTAAAAACGACACAGTACGCAAACATCCTGCAGCGAAGCGCGGGTATCAAACCTTGTTATTACTGTTACCGGATCCTCGCAAATAATAATTATTATTACTATTATTACTGGATCATCGCCTTTGATGTGTGTAGATTTTACTGGATTTTCTCCTTTCACGCAAACTGGGATGGGTGACTTTGTGCCTTGTCGTTCGGTGATTAATACGGAAATACGTAAACTGGAAAAAAGTATAAGGCTAAATGTACAGATATTGAATATGGATTTTTTTCCTTTTTGTTGACTTCTATTGGGGAATCGGAGAAGGATGTGATTGTCTTACTGAAGCGGATCCAAAAGTTCTTCATAGCTCAAGAATTAAGGCACAAACTATTATTTACATATTTAGTAGGATTAGCTTTACTACTAGAGTAGGGACACAAATAGTATCCTAGCTTCTCGTCAATTTTTTTAATATTTTGAATTTCAAATAAAGTGATTGCCTTATTAAGCCGCTATGGTACTAGGATGAAGTGTGGGAGTTCAGGGTGGTCATGACACAATGTTCGGCGCCGGAAATTATGATAAATGACGTCATTTCCATTTTCAACAACTGATTTAAAGAATATTTGTGTTTTATGGATGATGATTTAAGAGTTTTGTGGATTAAAATGATAGAGAACGATACGTAAAGACAGACAAATGTTGAGAATGCGTTATTTTTTTTATTTTTCATTTTGAACAAGTGTCTAGGAATTGAGATGTGGACTACTGTAAAAATTTACTCTTTGTATTTTTTTTCACATGTTAGGTAGAGGTGTGGTTGAGAGTTTGCTCTTCCTATATCAGCTCCACGTTAACAAAAAACAGTTCATTCGTCTCTTTACTCGATTTTTGTTTCAACTATTACGACATCTTTTATCTCTTCTCTTTAATTTTTTTTATCAAAAATACTCTCTAAACACAAATATACACAACATAATAAGTTATATTTTTTCTCTCTTCAAAACCATTGTCTCTCTCCTCTTTGTCTTGGAGACTAGACTCCCATAAGGGATATACTTTGTTGATTTCTCGCTTGTTGATGCAAAAGTTAGGCTGGATCTGATTTGGCCCGAATAGGTAGTTATTCAGGCTGAGGAACCTTATTCCTGCACC